>JAECUM010032465.1:0-61494 GCA_016617855.1 Megalonaias nervosa
TGCCACTGCGGTGGCTAGATTTAGAAAGATCTACCTGATAGCTACCTTCAATAACATCACATACCAGATTGATTGCAATAACTGATGTTATGTTTACAATGCCTGGCGATATATGACGTCCGGCACCAAAGGGATTGTTATTGTATTTTAGTATAGCCGGTGGTGGGGCTATTTTTCTCCACGATTCAATTACTCCCGGATAATATTCTTCAATAAGATCACTTAACGATTTCTTCATTTCAGCGTTATTTAAATCTGGTATAACAAATGTTTGTAAATCTTTTTCTGTTATTTTATAATGATCAAGAAATAATTGCCTAGATTCTGGATTTGTGTAAGTAGTACCGAGTTTAGTCGCAACGTTTATAATACTTCGATTGGCGATGTATAAATCGAATAAGATCCCATTTCAATGTTTTATTGACTCGATTATTTGCTGCTTTACACTTTCATTATAATGTTGTGATAATGAAATAAGTAAATTTCTTAAATCATTAAACGTTGTATCGTATTCAGGTTTAAGAGTATCTAAAAACTGTTTAATAAATATTACATCAACAATATCTCGATGCCTCCCCTCTGGCGTAACGATAACATTAAATACTGATCTAATCGCCTTGGGGATCTTTTTACCGTCAAAATCGGTAAAGTAATATGTATCGTCGTTTGGATCAAAATATCTAAATAATATATATCTCCATGTTCTGTTAATTCGATATTCTGGTTCTTTAATGAATTTTTCTTCACTCGTTTTAAATTCATTTTTAGTTGGTTCTGAAACTCCATTATAAACAGGTGCGACTTCAGGCCATCCTAATACGGATCTAATTGAACTTTGATAAATATCTACGAGGTAATCAGGAGAATTTATTTCAATCGTCGCTGATAGTGTTAGTTCGTGAACAGTAATCGCTATTTTAGATTCTTTCCCCGTGATAGATTTAATTCTGCGTTGGAATTCATCATTAATCTGTTCTATTTGATAACTGCCCGTTGAAATTCCAACAACCTGCCAGTCAGGTGTTCCATCCGGTTTATTTTTATTCGCAAATACCAGTGAATTATTTGCTGGTTGTCCCCCAAACGGTTCTGATCTAATATTAGGCCAACTATAATAAACTCATAATTGCGCTAATGCTATTTCCTTTACTGGAATTGCAGTCGGAAAATTAACGCTAAATTCAGGATTGGTTGAACTTAATGATATCATAGTAGTTTTTGACGGCGTTGTATTAGCCACGATCTGCTGTAATAGTTCGCGCGACTCTGACATTATTATTATCGTTATTATTTAATTCTCCATCTTTCCGTCACTAGAGAACGCGTCGCGTTCCATTATGAACGCTTCATCGTAGGTTTTCATTATCGTTACGAACTCCTCATCAGATATTTTACCATCACTGAGATACGCTGAAATATACGAGCATAATTTAGTGTATGCGGCTGTTGCTGTGTGTAATTTCATTATATACTCATTTAGTTTGTCATTCGTACACGTAGATATTTTTTTAGAGATAATACTGAAAATACCTGCGTATGTTGTTGCCGTTGAAACTATAATCATTACAGGCGCTGTCATCGTTATTGTTGATAGTAATAATCCAGTTCCAGTAATAACAGCAGAAACCGAGTATACCATTATATCAATAACAACCATACGACGACGATATTTTTTTATCTTTATCGTGTAATCGTCGATGATATTTTTTAGTTTGGTTTGACACTCACATACTTGAGTGTATCTGTGACGTTGAACGTCGATAAATGATTCTTGATTCATTATATTTATCTAGGTAACTAATTCGGGAGTTTCAGCTACGAACTCAACACACCACCAATAAGTCGCTGCGGTTAACTTTTTATCATTCGCTATTAACATAAACGTTTCCTCGACATCTTTGTTTAACACTATAGACACAGTTCCAGAAAAAATATCGGTTGAATGACGCCATGTAAATGTGGTAAATATAGTAAATTTTTCAGCACAAAATATAGATAATCTGTATATACCAGTGACCTCTGCGGTATGTTTAAGAGTGTTATTTTCCGGTGTCCATGTTGCTTTTCCTGATGCGACTGTGTACACGATATTAATGATCTGCTTGTGAGGAATTTTAACGAGATTAGTTTTTTGAATAATATTAGGAATACCACTAATGATATCGTTGAGTCTTGCGTTAATGTCAGCGAGATTAATAATAACAGTAGGTGGAGTTCCAAAAAAGTCATTAATAGATCTGTGTACATTTCTACGAAAATTTAGAAATGTTTGTACATGATTAAAATATTCAGTTCTAAATGCAGCAATTCCATCATTGATAGTCGTTAATGAAGTCGTTATTGGAATTTCCTTATCGTCGACGTATTTCTTCGTCGCAGCGTCAAAATCTGTTTCTGGTGTTCTGAGATTATTAATACCATTATTATTCATGTCGAGAAATGCACGCATTATACCACCGCGCACTGACACGTACTTGGATTCTTGATCATCGACGTATTTTTTTGTTGCTGCGTCTGTATCTGCGATTGGATCTCCAAGATACGTAATTTTTCTTCCTGACATAATAATATCACCGGTAAATACATCACCAGTTTTCTTAACATAATCGTTAACCGACTTACCGGAATCCTGTATTTTACCATGATCAGTGAAAGTAACGACATTATTAACAACCGCGTTGGGAATTCGTATAAGAACATCTAGTAGTTGTATATTACTCGTTTTTAATCGTCCTTGTTTATCCTGAAAAACGACGACTTCATTTTGATCCACACTCGTGATATTTAATAAATCATCGATTTCATTTCTGAGCTGATCAATGGTTGCATATTTAGATAAATCGATCTTCTGAGCTCTACCTGATGATCTTCCGTAAATATCTACCATTATATTTACTGATATCTGTTTAAGTGCTATGACGTAGTGTAGTGAATGCGTGTACGACTTTATGAGGCGGTGCTGTTGATTTTGATACAGCATCAAGCATAGCGAGGGTTTCACGACCGCATATTGGAGGATCAGTTATTTTTTGTGTCGGTAGCGTTGAATACCAGATTGGAGCAGTATTATTGCTAACGTAATGAAGAAATTCTTTTGGTGGTGCTAATCCATACGAATCGAAATAAATAATTCCACGTGGATCAATTGCATATCCTACCCAGTGCGTGCCTGGGCCAGAATTTTTATCGAGATTAATAATACCGGTTCCATGTTGCATTGCAACGGTAGGTAATTGATCGCGCATAAAAACACCTCTGAAATTTTTTATTTTTAATTGCTTAGCAGCATTAAGTAAATCAAAATTGGACATGGGTGTTATTAGTAAACTGTCCCTGGTAATCTTAGACCCTTTCCGTACCACGAAGGCGGGGTTCCTGGTAATCTTAAACCGCTTCCCCTTTTTTTGATTCCTTGTCCGGTTGCTTTCTTTAACGCCATTCCAGCAGCTGTTCCAACAGCACCTAACGCAGCTGCTTTTGCAACAGCTGGGGCTGCAGCTGCTATTAATGCTGGTATTGCTGCAAGAAGTGGAAATATACCACCCGTTTTAGCAATGTCTTTGATGGCGCCCGCAGAAAGATTAAGTTTAACGCCTTTATTTGATTTTTTAGCATCATTGAAGTTTTTAAACTGACGCTCGGTCAACGATAATTTATTTGCACCGGTCATTTGTTCTCGCTTTAGCGATATTTTTATTCACAGTTATTTTTTGATGCTGATTGCAGCCTTTTAATCTGACCAGGAGTCAGACTCACACTAACGTGATGATATGACATTATAATTATTATGAACGATCTAATTACATGTTTTCTACTGGAGCATCAATAATTCTCATTCGTCCACCAACACCTTCGAGTAACATCGATTTATCGCTGAGTATAACAGCAATTGCTCTGTAATTAGGGATAGCTCCAAGATCTCTATTAACACGAGCTCGAAAATGAATATCTACAACAGATTGTCTGGTTAAATCTAAATGTTCTAGTGAAAAGTAATAAATCGGATACAGCGTTGTAAAATCTAACTGAGATATTTGTAAACCAGTATCAATATTTTGATCACGACCCATGAATGTCATTAATCTTTGATATGCACGTGCTACATGATTATTTTCAAAATTCAGTAATATATCTTCGGATGGTTCTTGATGTCCATTTATCCTTAATGAAACTTCAGAAACACCAAGTTTTTCAAATATCATAATACTTTCATTTTGATCGTTTACTCGTGCAGTATTTTGAAACGCAATAAATATATGTCGCGCTGCAGAAACACCTTGCTGAGAAGCTATTTGCCACGTAAATAAACCATTAATTGCACTTTGGATAGTATCTGTGGTCATCGTTAACCATGATATCGTTGATTTACCGCCTTGACTCATAAAAGATAGCAACCGGTCTTCTTCAGATATTGTTGGATTCATCACTGGCATCCACAGCGAAAGTTTGGTCAGTATAACTTTACCATCAACACCAATGGTTTGCCATAATGCATCATTATCATCGCCTTTTCGTACAAGTACAACTGTGTGCTTAGCTCCGAAAATGACTTTTCTGACATTTCTACAAAATCCAAAGATATGTGACAGTGGAATCGCACATGAAAATCTTCTCCTATCACCTTTTAACATTGATTTACGTACTGCAAATCCTAAGTTGAAATTTACATTCATCGATAATACTGCAGGACCATCAGCAGCTCCTCCTGCAGCTCTCACATCACCAATATTTACGTTTCTACTTTCTGGAAAATCAGTTGTATCCTTTGCAAACATCATTGACGGGCCAGCCGATCTTGAATCATCGTCGCTGTATCTCGCAAGACCCAATATCGTCGTGGCAACGTCGACGTCTTTCTGGATTGATTCAATATTTTTTCCGTCAATCATGTACGTAGCGCTGTCAAATGACGCCATAATACCATTATTAACAAAACCAACCCTATCATCAGCTCCATATGCTACTGGTGCTGCAGGAACAGCGTTATTTAAAATTTCACCTTCTACTTCAATAAAAGCCTCAGCAGGTAGAAAATACCTACTTGTATCTTGAACCTGTAGTTCGATTCTTCCACGCTGATTTGGAATTCGTGCGTCATAAGAATAATACTGATAATCGCGCACAGACTCATCTTTGAGAACTGGTGCGTCCATGTCAAACGCGGGGTCAGATATGCGCTTAAACATCTTTATTATTATCATCTTCGTCTAACTCGAAGACCACTCCTCGAAGAGAGACCACTTCCTGCTATCAGACTAGCGGTTATATTTTTTCCTTTTCCGACATCGGGATATCAGCTAACTCCGCTAGTTTTTGATTAGCGGCTTGATTTATTATTTTACTGACATTTGCTGGCATCACTTCGGTGCTAGGTAATTTCACAGGTCGGGTCGGTCTGCGTATTAATCGTGATAGTCTATCTTTAATTGCTGAGAATGCTTTGCTAGCGAGATTACCAACAGCGCCTATACCCTTTTCACGAACAACATCAATAGCTTTCATTCCTAGTTGCTTTGCAATCGGTATTGCTTTTGGGGCTACCCTTCTAAACAGACCCTGAATAACATCACCTAGTCCATCTACGTAGGTCGTTTTGTATACCGGTAATCGAGAGTTTATTACCCTGACCATGGTAGGTCCACGTTGAGTACCATGCACGATCATTTTATTATTAACTGTTTTTATCACTAATTACATACTTAGTCACTATAATAATCATCGGCGATTTCATTAATGAGGGACCGATATACATTAATATCCATAATACCGCCACTAAATAATCGTTTGCAAATATCAGCTGCTTCATTAATGATTTCTGGGGAATTATTACCAGCTCTTTTTCCTCCGATGAGAATTTCTAGTCGATCGACATCAGCAAGGACATTATTGGGGCAAGTAATAAGACCACTTCCTAAACCCCTTCCAGTTGCGCCAGGATCGTCTTGATCTTTTTTTTCCTCTTCTCTTGTTTGGACTGGTTGTAATCGTTTTTTTTTCTTGTAGTTGTTTCATTCTATTGTATTTTTTCATTTCTTCTTGTTGTTCTTGTTCTCGTTGTTGTATCTTTTGTTGTAGTTGTTGTGTTTGTTGTTTTCGTTCTTGTTGTGATAGTTGTGGTGGTGTTTTTTGTTGTTGTCGTCGTTCTTGTTGATATTTTATTATTTGTTGTTGTTGTTTTGGCGATAATTGCATGAAGCTAATATAATTATCTATTGCATAAATATACTCGATATATTTTGGATTACTATTTCTAGCCTGATCAGTTTTATGGTGTATACGAAATATCCATTTGTACCAATCATCACGACCTACAGATTTATCAGAATATTCAGGTTTTAAATACTGTCCTCGATTACTGAAACTTCTCACAGCAAGTTTAGCTAATTCTCCTGAATTTTCAATTTTTTCAATATAATCAATAGCACCTTCGGTAAATTTGTCACTCAACGCAACTCTTCCCCTCGCTTCTTGTTCTTCTGGTTCTCCTGGTTCTTGTGTACGATCTTTTATATCACCTATTTCACCACGAACTTGTTCAATACCTTCAAGTATTTCTCGCATCGGTTGAGCGGCAGCTATTTCGGCTGGAAGTTCACGTAAAATTTCTTTTGTTTTCTTAGTTCTTCTTGCTATTTTTTCAGTTCCTTCTGCTATTTTTCCAGTTGTTTCAGCGGTTGTCTCTAACACAGGTTGAATACCTTTAGTGGTCTCAGTGATAGGTTTAAATAATTTTTTTGTATCCTCTTCAAATTCAACTTGAGATTCCTGACGCGATTGTAGTTGTTGCTTAACAGAATCACGAACGGGTAGATATTTTTTAATTGCCTCTAGTCGCTCTCGAGCTAATTTAGCTGAGTGTGGTTCTCCAATACTCATTATTGATAATATCTATAATGGCTGTTTAATTTATAGCAGCAGTAGAGCTGTTGAAGGACATACGCTTAGTGACCAGATTGTGAAAAAATCTGGTCAATTAAAGAAGTTTTCATTATTAAGGCAAAAATGTTTTTTTAAAACCCTCGTAGGAACCCTTAATTCTCAAAAATAAGGTCTCTACAAAGTTGTAGGGTTCACCCTCTCTGCTGCTTGGACGCAAACAAGCCAATTTGGATCTTATCTATGACTTAAATGGATTGCGGGACAAGGTGCTGGAGAACGAATCGCAAAATGGATTGTCAAAGGAGGTATGAAAGACAAGATTGCACTGGGAGGCAACTCCTCTCATTAAAGATAAATTAAACTAATATAAATAAACAAACAATGCGCACAAAAAGCTGGACATTATCAAAAAGATTCTACAGTCCGAGTGGGTATTGGAGAGGTGAAGCCGCCGTGGAAATGTTAGCAATGTTAGATAGCGCGGCAAGGGTCTCTCACGGGGTAGCTCGAGCATGGTTGGAAAATTAACTTACCAGCACTGAGAAAGATCTCACGTATATCGTTTGATGTCCAAACACCTATTGAAGTTCATCAGGATGATATCTTATTTCTTCAACATGATCGTGTCAAAGGTCGCACCTACAAGTGCGCGCTTACCATTGTCGATGTTGCCAACCTATACAAAGAATCGGAGCCGTTGACTTCAAAAGATTCTGCAAGTGTCTCAGATGCACTCGAACGTATTTATAAATGTTCGCCACTAGCATGGCTATGATTGTTACAAATGGATCGTGGTAAAGAATTTCTTGGATCTGATGCTACTTTTTTGACTAAACATTTAGGACGAGTTCGTGTTGGACATGTCCACATTCATCGTGATCAAGAAATTTTGGGACGATTTGATCGCCAACTTGCAGAACAGTTATTCTGTCATCCGTAAGTGCCGGAATTGTTGATGAGGTCTCATATGCAAAGGAATAGCCGATCGAGTGTCCGATCTCACGAATGGGTACCACGTCTTCCATTAGTCATAGCTGCACTAAACAATGAAGTCACACGTACGATTGGATTAAGAAAGCTAATGCAATTGGACACAATACTGTTCACATTTACCCATAAAATAATCTCACAGCCGGCGCCATTGCAACCACTTGGGAAACAAGTTTGTTCGGTATCTATATGCACCAGGAGGGTTAGAAGGTAGACAACGTGCTACTGAAACGGTTTGGTCCCTGGGTGTGTTTACGATTTTGGAGAGGACTGATACTCCAGGACAACCAACATGTTGGCGTTTGTGGTCTATTAATGAATAAGCAGCTAATCCTTCAAACCGAACATTTGTGAGAGAGGAATTGGCAGTCGTACCAGTGAATACGGAACTGCCACCAAGATCTGTTTTAACACGTTGACGTGTCAGTCGCAAGTTGCTTCACAACAGCATGATGGCCAAAAGCTTAGGTGGTGATTTCATCGGGAAGTATCCATCGCTTGGCATCAATCGGGAACAAACTCACTTTAGTGTATCGGTAAACACCCATGCGATGTTTCTGAGACCGTATCATATTTGCTATGTGTGCGAATTCACGTCGGACTCGAAGACATTCCACATACAGCTCGTGTTGAGATTCTTCTGCAAAATAACTCTTGGAACACCATTTGTCTTTCTAATGTAGCTACCAACAGCAATCGAGTACCTTTTAGGGTGCAGTCCCACATACTCTTCGAATGGTTTACCCCAACATTCGACTAGTAACAACCTTTTTATTGGTGTTACTGAACAAAGAATGTTCTTTTGGATAATCACTGATATTAAATTCATTGACCAGATGTTGTTTTTGCTGTTTCCGCGTACACATCGTTGGTTGTGATAAGCATGAGCAGCGAGTCAGTTTGGGTGTGCAGCACCTTGACTAGATCCTGGTGAAACGGTTTGATCTTGTCATCGTATATGAGCAACTGTGACAAGTGCAACACGGACTAACCTAGCATAAGCGGACGAACCAACATAAACAGACTCTCTATGATTTTCCCGAACACAGTATTTTTCATGAGCTTGAAAAACTCTTTCTCAAAACCATTTGTGGCCTTTGTTCTCTGTTCTATATTCATCTTTATATACGGGGTCATCCAAATATCCCGGTGAAATTCATGCACGCTATGGATCTTGGTTACAGGCATTCCCAATAGCAGATACATCTGGAGGTTTCGCACGTGCAGTACATAATTGACTTTCGCCCTAAGACTTGGTACTAGTTTGGTGCATTCAGTGTATTTACATCCGGGTTAATCCACAATCACGCACTGACAAAGAGACAGCTACGTATCGGACATCGACAACGCTCCTGGTGCCAGCGGATAATCGTTGTGCACATTATATAATTCTTTAAGGTATTCTAGATCAATTTCAAAAAATTATTCATGATCTCAGTTAATGCTGTAATCGCGCACGTGTTTTTGCAAGTCAGTGTGTGTGGGATCAATCCGGAGAAACCCACCAACCGGCAACGGTTGTATCATTGCCTATTCATAGAGGTTATTGGTGACTAGATATATGATGTAACTGTTAGTGGCATTAGAGTCATATCCGTCTACGTTCGGATTGTTTGCGCGAGTGTATATGTGGCTTGCCATAGAATCCCGCCACGAAGTGAGCGCTCAATCGACAGAATCTGGTCAATGTCGGTGAGCAATTCCAACTCGATTTTTGTTTTAGATACCAACGCATCCCAACCCATTCCTGGTGATGAAAGGTAATGTGCGGGATCTAACAAACGCTTCGATTGGTGGCAGCTGAGTGCCAGCAAATTTGTCCCAGTCACATATGTATTCGTATGGATACACACCTTCTTTTGTCAGTAAGTCCATATTGGGTGAGCTAGCCCCCTGGGGACAATGCTTACGAGTGATTGCAAAGTTGTCTGCCGTTAGATTGTTCACTAATTTGTCCAAGGCCGAATTCATGAAATGTAATCAGTCGATGACCTATAATTGTCCATTGCTAAACGTCACATATCTTTCCATGTTGTTTGGAATAATGTTTATGGGTAATTTTGACGCTGTGGCTACTGGTTGCAATATTAAGTGGTCATCATGCCTTAGCAAGTTATCAAACACTAGAGGGAATTCTGTTTTGCTTGGGTAAATTCTCAACTGTAGATTACAAGCGATATGTGTGGCTCCTCTGTACTCGCCAGTGATGTGACAATGGTCACGAACTTTTTAATTGGTGAACGTGAAAGCTTCTTCACAATAAGTGTCTGCGAAAAACTCATGAATGTTATCATTGGTCATATTCATGACTACTGTTGAATAGAGCTGTTGTCAAATCCGTTTTGTTGTAACCTCGAGCGATTTAAGAAACACCAAAACCAAGTTCTTAGTGGCTCAGTTTGCCTGTCACACCTAACTGCTATGAAACAAACTCTGCATGATGGTTGGTCAGGGACTTGTATCGCTTTTCGTTGTTGGATGCGACTTTGTCTTTAAAAGCAGAGTTTTCTACTGGAACATTGACACAATCTAAGTCCACGTTGAGAATTTATAAGGCACGTTCATCTTTCGTTGCATCGCAGTGAATTTAAGAATGTTTTCACCAAGTTCTGGAAATATTGTCGGCTGAGGTTTGTTACTAATCCCACCACAGTGAAATTCATGGTTGATGACCATGCAACGTCTACATGAATATTTCTTACGTGTGTGCTTAATGTGTCGGTTAAGCAACCGAGCAAGATTCTTTATGCATACGTAATAGGATACCGATTCTAACTTTGTTCATTACACTCAGCAGCAACAAATCAATCTGGATTCTTCCATGTTGCCCATGTGGGGATAGTGCAGGCCGATAAAAGTCTATATCCCAAGTTAACAGTGTGGCCTTAGAAACCTGCAGGTCTTGTAATCACTTGCCGGATATAATGGTGACAAAACTGCCCATTCAAAATATATGTTGTCAAAACGCTTTTACCTTTATAACTGACCTTGGCGGAACCCACGCTAGTATTGGTATGTAACTGGATCCACGAGAGAGTTGATATAGAGAGATATGTACCTCTCTTTACGCACACTTTCGAGAGTCCATCCCGATCCTGTATTGGTATATTTCTCCAACGTCTCGAGAATCTTTTCAATACCTTTGTTAATTTCGTCATTGATGGCGCTGGCGTCGTTACGGTTAAGTATTGCACAAGCACTGCTGTGCATCCACGGTGTTGTAGTTTTAAATCCATCACTGTAGCAAATTAGCGCATAACCATGTGCGCATTTAGGACAATATCTGCTCTAACTCCAGAGTGGCCAAATGTTGCAGCATCGATGTGATTCCAGGAATCATATTTTTCTAACTCACCCCAACACGTATGAAATTTGAATTCAGGTACTTGTGTTTGCTGTGCTTTCGCACAAAATACTCACTAGCTTCAGTAGCAATAGCAAATACAATACGTTGTTGTTGATCCTTAATTCGACGATTTTATTCAAACGTGCCTACTATTGCAAGTAAGTCAACTTTTATCTCACCTCTTGGTAGTTGTATTTTATGCTCACGTGCAAATTGTTTTAGTTGTTCCGTTGTGTTGCAGCAAATGGTGATGGATTGCGTATCACGTTCACTGTGAATTTGTACATTCTCGTCATCTTCCGGTCATTAGTCATATTTTGACAGTGTCAACATTGGCATAAAAGGAGGTCAGAGACAAAATAGTCCAATCTTGAAAACAAAAGTAACGGTGAAACTAAATTCTCGAAAACGGGTTTCTAGTGACTTCTAAGCCATGTTTCCTGTGTACCAAGGAGTCGTTCCACATGTTACGACCTATAGTGACTCGATGATAGCACTCTTTGAAAGATGCCGCCTTGACGAAAGGAAAATAATATCTCCAAAATGTGATCACAGTCAAACAAAATCCCAAAGAAGCCTTCTCGAAAAAAGTCAGAAATGTGTTGCTTCAAACTGGAAAAGACCTTTTTGGTCGCCGAGAGACCCCTATAAATGCGCTGCACGCTTCTGGCCAAGGCATTCCTTTCCTTGTACTCCACAGCAAGGACACGGCATAAAGGGACGTCGAAACCCATTCATAGCTCATCAACACGTTTCAAGAAAGAATAATAATAGAAGGTCAGAGAATTATACGCATTTGATTACTAAGAAAAAATTAACCTGGATTCTTGAAAATGTTCCAAATCCAAAATCGATCTATTTGCAATGCCACCTACCCTGATGATGCAAGGATCCCAGTGGGTATAATTTTATCCCGTGAAGTCTTTGACTACCTGAGCCCCAATCGAATCTAAAATTAAAGTACAGATCGAAGATTACATGGATCAGAATAACAGTCACATGTATTTAAAAGTCAAAGTTCTTAAAGTGGGCAACACCAGTCCAGGGGGCGATACCCGAGTAGCTCCCCTCAACAATTCCATGCATTCTTTGTTCAACAAAACGGATTATTACTTAAATAACAAACTCGTCGGCGGGAAGCATGGATACTTACCCTTACCAAGCGTGCCTAGAAAATCTTTTGACATCCGGTAAAGAGCCAAGGGCAAATCTGGATGCTTCATTGATATGAAAACCTGACACGTTCATCGATACAGACATAAAACAAGCCGACGATCCTCATGATGTGGGATTTAACGACTGTCGAAACAAAATAAATAAGGGTATAGTTTAGAACTGATTGATCGTTTGAATTTGGACATGTTGTTGCAAGACAAATATTTGTTGAACGGAGTGGATGTACGCTTGAGACTAAATCGAAGTAGTATCGTTTTTTATTTGATGGCTAACACTAACGAGTACAAAACCATCTTCGAAGAAGCCAAACTCTACGTGCGCCATACAGAAGTTTTACCAAAAGCGGTAAACGATATCAGTCAAACTTTGAGCAAAACAAAAGCAAAGTATCTGAAACGACGAGTGAAAGTGAACACCTTCTCCACTGACTCTTGACTCCGATCCAAGATCGTACACCATCTATTCCAAGGACAGTTACCCCAACATTTATTCATCGGTATCGTCAGCACCGCAGTCCTCAACGGACCCATCGAACAAAATCCTTTCGAGTTTCAACACTTCAACCGAGTAGAATTTTCAACACTTTAACGTGGTAGACGTCATCCGAAATGGCCAGACACTGTGTACCAGGCCCTTTGAACCTAACTTTACCCAGAAAAATTACTTGAGATCTTACTTTTCCTTGTATGATGCCATGGGACAGTTAGGTACCAACAGCAGCCACGGTATTTCCTACGACCATTATGCAGGAGGTTATGCTTTGTGGGCCTTTAATTTCACTGCTGATCAAGGTAGCGGGAAGGGACATTTCCATCCTGTAAAATCTGGCCTACTTTGTGTAGAAGTTCAGCTTGCATTAGCTTAGCCAACAAGTTGAACGTTATCTTGTATGCAGTATCTGACAATACTCTGGAAATCAACAATTTGAGAGAAGTGATTCTAGACTATCAGAAGCTATAGAGTGTGCGCAATCTCTAGAGAAATAATTTCTTTGAGCCACAAAGAGACAGTAATGAAGTCGTGATGGCCAGAACAAGAACAACTTTTAATTTCCTGTTTTGCTAATGATTTAGCTGAAAAAAATACTGTTCTGACCCATGAAGATTTTGTTATGTCAGAACGATGATCCCAGTCAGATTCAACACGATAAATGTATGACGATCAGCCAAGAAGAAAAATTGGAAGAGTATCAAGATTACGCTTGAAGTCTCATTTCCGAAGAGAAAGCGTTGAACACGTTGTGTAAAGAATTAAGTGACCATTCCTTCCCTTCATTGATTTCTGTAGCTCTCCTAAAACAGAGTAAGGAGATGTGCCGAAAAGAGAATTGCTTGACAGATATTTTCATTGAAAAAGTCAGGTGTGAATTGATGACTCATCATTACCTGTGAACAAAATGGATACCTAGGATCATCATTATCTTCTGTCACACAGATTGTAACGGTTCCTTGGAATCCTGTGGTGTGTGCTAACGATTAACTTCCGCATCGCAAACCTAAATATATTCAAGCCTATGGTATTAATACAGGCGACATTCATCAACCAGGAACCAACTGGGTAGCTGTCTACTATTCAAATGATCACAGCGTGGACTATTTTGATTCTTATGGATCATCGCCTTTAGAAGACGACATCATTGACTTTATGAATAAATACCGTATCAACTTGATTCAATAATGTAAAATTAAATGGGACAGATTCCATGGTGTGTGGACAATAATGTGTGTATTTTTTACCAACGCAGTCTTGGGTATAAATTAGAACATTTAGTGATTTGTTTTGATCGGGAGTACCCTTGAAACGATAATAAATTAGAAAGGTGGTTGTGTTAACATTATGGTTATCTTTTGTCTTTAGCTGGGAAACGTAGTGTGCATCGATGGTAAAATGACAAAGATCACTGTCAGTCAAGTTTGACTCCACAACGTTGTTAACCTTGTAAATATGTTCCTGTTTAAAATTGTTGAATTGCTGATTTTTTATTTTGTGTTTGAGAGGCTTGTTCTTGTGATTAAATATGTTGAATTTTGAAATGGTATTGTCTTGTTTGTTTTATTGAAACGGTATGAATATATGCTCTTTCATGTCTCTCTATCACTCTGTGTCATGTTCGTGTTGCTGAATCGAAGGATGTTTTAGATAACGTATGTACTTTAGGTGTACAAAGCGGAGCGTTTGTCAAAATGACCACGCATCGTTGCTTCGTCTTACTTTTTATGCTATGGATACAGACACACGCACTCAAAAACGCATACAATTCATTATGGGGAAAAAGATTTTGATATGGATTGTTGGATAGTATGTTTGTGAGATTTCATTTCCTTCTTTTACGCAAAAACAAGGAGTTTTGGAAAGTGTGTATGGGGTATTGGATGGTAGAAGAGTTGTGATGGACAGCTGTTGCAGAGGTTTAGAAACTATACAAGACGGATTAGATATTGTGTATGGGGTGTTGGATAATATAAGTGGTGTTTTGGATAAAGGCTAGCAGAAACTGGAAATTATTCAACTCGTTTCATAAATCCAATATTAAATCATTATCCATTTGATGTCCTCTATATATAGCATAAGATTTCTATGGTGAAGATATAATGTCCGACAAGACTTATTTTCGCGGATATATATATATATATATATATATATATATATATATATATATATATATATATATATATATATATATATATACTACATACATTAAAAATACATTAAAAACAATCTGGCATTTAAAGTGTTGGTATAAAGCTAACTAATTGATACATCAATACTTACTTTTGATATATCAAATTGTGATCCGCCCATGGCGCAATAATACAAATATATAAACCTTTTTTCAACTGCAGGCCTATAGATCAATAATGAATTTCCACTCATTAATCAGTAATGACGCATGAAAATAACGAATAAAAGTATTAATAGTCCCCGTTTTCTAAATGAATTTAAAATGAAAACAACGATAAAAGGTATTAATAGTCCCCGTTTTCAAAATGAATTTAAAATGGTACACAATTTCATCGCAATCCTTTCTTTTTTCTGTTCCCCTCTCCCCTATCATTCATAAAGGGCAACACACGCAGAAATATGGAGTGAGAGAGAAAAACAATTTGGGTTCGATGAAAACCTTAAAACTGATCGTGCACCAAGTAACCTACAAGAATATAATTAGTCGTAACGGTATGTTTACACTTTCCTTGGGATCTGTCTAGAGTGTTCATAATATCAATGATACATAGTTTCAATAGCCAGTCGACACTGTAAGTTAAATTCGTCTGTTATGAGGCACACATACTGTAACGTATTTAATGCTTTGTTGTTGTTGTTGTTTTTTTTTTAAACCTATTATAATGTTCCAAAAATCGATTATTATTAATTAAATATGAAAATGTCCAAACGGCGCCACCCACCAACCCACCCACCCACCCATCCACCCTGCTCTCTCTCTCTCTCTCTCTCTCTCTCTGGACTATCGCAGCAAACAAAAAACTGGCGAAAATGCAGGAAAATACTAGCGTTGGGGATTTTAGCTTGCGTCATACGACGATGTCTCTGGACCTATGAATGATGGTAAAGTTAGGTCAAACCGTCCAAAGGAAAAGGAGAGAGAGAGAGAGAGAGAGAGAGAGAGAGAGAGAGAGAGAGAGAGAGAGATTTATGGTCAGTAGTAATGTTAATTAAAGCAGAATAATGACTTAGATCAACTGTAAATATAATTAAATATTTTAATTACCTCTTGTTGGTTCGTCATTTCGTTAGTTTTTATTCCACGCTAATTTCCATACGCCAGTACGTGAATACCTGAGCGTTCAGTGCGTTTGTAGTGCTCTACTTTCTTCATAAAACAATCTTTCATGTTTAAATCATAAATGTGTCTTATATTGATTTAATCAATGTGAATAAAAATAGAAACTTATAAAGAAAACAATCAACTTATCATTTTGCAAATGTGATTGTGAACAACAAGGAAAGGCATAGAACTACAATTTGTAGCGGACACACTCTCATGGATGTGAGCAGTTCATTCACTCGGTCAATACACAATTGCCCGAAGCATATCCTAAATCCGTTCAAAGGGCAAATATGAGTATTTGTAAGTGATATAAATAAAATATTTGTATAGTATGTACGCTATATCAATGATATACCATTCGTTGTATACATTTTTCATTTAATGGAAAGTCGGCAAGCCTCGTTACCTTTTAATGAAAAATGTATACATCTCGTGGTATATCATTGATACAGCGTACATACTCTCTCTCTCTCTCTCTCTCTCTCTCTCTCTCTCTCTCTCTCTATATATATATATATATATATATATATATATATATATATATATATATATATATATATATATATATATATATATAACGAGGAGTTACATTTTACTGTGCCTCATATCATTCACTCTTTCACTGCCTTGCGGTTTAATTGAATGTTCTGTCAGTACTATGTATGCCCATCACGATTTAATTCTCCGATTTTACGTGTCAATGAAACTAAAATAATCAAACGTTAGAAAGGCCGATATCGAATAAATGTTATCTGAACCCCCAAAAATGCATCTGAAATTTACGAGGAAAACGAGTGTTATACAATTAAAAGTTCAGACCACAAATATCAAATTCGTAAATCAAACTTAGTTTAGTGACTACTTCACCTAAAATCCCTCATCCACCTGACGCCATTATTATGGTACAATTTTGAAAATACATATTCATATTCCCAGTTAGTTACGTCTGTTTCAATTTCAGGAACTAGATATAATATTTTTTATTGTGTCGTCTCCATTGGACTATATCGTAATCATCGTTATTATCGAATCAGGCGGCTACATTTGTAATTGCAAAATGCGATTTACTCGGTAGTTATCCTAATCTCCTTCAGCTCACAGGCACTTGTTTGTGTCGGTTAAAAATGCAAAACTATTGATAACACCCACTACTCCTCTCCCAATCAACATAAGGTGGCCAACTCGAGGGGTTCAAAATGTGATAACTCGCCTATACCAGCATATTTTTTTTTATTCCGTCGGCATGTTCAAACACTCACAACTTTTGTCACCGTAAGGGGGACACTCCTAGCTTCCCGCCCACCCACCCTTCGTACTTAAGATTTAAGTACCTTATTAATCCTTTAATGGCCACGTTTACGCTAAGTTTTTTCTTTGCTTTGTGACCTGTGCATCTGGATCCAGTTTGACACTTTCAATATGTCACTTGGTGATAGTTATTATTTACCCCAAACTGGAATATACGGGAATAAAACTCTTACAATCAATAAAACAGGTTCGAGAGTTATAACTTGCTGCAAGCATAATCAAACACGCGCGTGTGTGTGTGTGTGTGTGTGTGTGTGTGTGTGTGATAATGGTTCCATGTTAAAAATTCTTCAGCTTCGTTTGGCCATATTTTCTTTACGTCATTTTTATTCAGCAGAATATCTTCAGATATCTATTTAATATGTCACTAGATATCAGTTGGACCGAATAGTTATTGATCGTGCATTGAATCTTTCATTGATATATTTCCTTGCAAGATTATAATCACACCGGGAATTATTCAGAGCAAAAATCATCAACGGCCATTAAGAGCAATTAAACCCAATTTACTCTTGGAGCGCCGTATCAATAGCTCATTTATGTACATTTCATTTGAACCTAACACAAGATAGTTTATGCCTCGATGGATAGCTAAATTTGTGTTCTCCATTACTGGATTCAATACATATATACTTGAAGAATTATGTACATAATATTCCATTTATGGAAGAAAAACAAAACTGGCGTGAAAGAGGAAATGCACGGGAATTAAAAGAGTTTTATTATTTGCTATCTGAAAAGTGAACATCAATCTGTCAGAGGTTTAAATCTGAAGTCCCATAATTTCAAGCACCTCAGCACAGCAGTCCTTGTCCCAAACTATGTTAATCAAACTAAGGACCACACATTCAAAAGACTCGGGTTTCAGATTTGTTTCTTACTTAACAATTGAATGATCTATCTGTACCTCCCGTAGGTTGGTATTTCGTAGCACTTGTTATGCAACAGGACCCAGACACCCAATACTCAGAATTATTGTCTCAAATTACAAACACCTATATGTGAAAATATCTCAGTAATTTCCTTATGTTAAGAAGAAAGGGTACTTTTACGAAACCAATCCATGTTACCATAAAGTTCCGTGAGTACGGTTCAATACGAATAGCCTGTAGCTAATTACTCGGTTTGTGAAATACATTTCCAATACCTATCTAATACACCGCTGATATTTGAAGATGAAAGCCATAATAACACTTAAAGATACAAGTTACGGGCTCGTTTCGCGTGCACTGACATGTTTGTTGGAGGTTGTGGGCTCATCAGATGAGGCAAGTTGCTAGATAAGTATTCAGACCAATATGTTTTGCTTTGATTTTTAGCTTGGAACTGATTCCAGATATTTTTATATAAAACTTATACCCATCAAACTGTGCAAAATTTTCACTTAGCAAAATGAAAAAAGAGCATAGTTCTTTTAAAACATTCAACGTGTGCCCTCCCTTGCTTTAATAAATAAATAAATAAATAAATAAATAAATAAATAAATAGCTCGAAGCAATTAAAAGAAAGTGAAAAAATATATAAAATACGAAGAGAAAAGAGAAAATAGAATTAATATGCTTCATGAAGAATATGTGAACACACGAAAAAGGCAATGCAGTGTGGCTAATGCAGCCATAATTTTATTTTAAACATTTTTGTCTTTTTTTAATTTGTTTCCCCATGAAAAACCATTCTACAATGAAAATAAAACATCTTAAAATGCATGTCTCTGTCATGTTCCAACAATTTGTGTGCGGAGAATAACTTATCATTATGTTAATCAAAAGACAAATGTCTGAAGACGCGTAATATTTTGTCATTAAATACGTTATTACTGTTATTATTATTGTTGTTATTTTGTAATCGTTGTTATTCTTTTTGCTGTTGTCATGGTTGTTGATAATATTATTGTCTTTATTTATGTTTTTCATTATGTATAAACATATATAAGCACAAGTGTAAAGCTGCACCACAAAGTTTGACTACGATGGTATATGGGTACACTATGCTATAATTAGGCATTGCAGAACCACAAAATTGTATAGTACAGTCCGCAAGTTATATATTATTTAGATTTTTCATGAGAGCAGATAACTCCCTCATCCTGAACAGCAAAATAAAATTAAGTACGTCGCGTTAATAAACACCAGATATATCATGAAAGAGGTGTTCGAATATGAGCTTTAAGTTGTAATTGTTTCCTTCATTTGATGAGCGATTGCAGTCATTTTGATACAAGCTTTGATACAGATGAAATTACATACAATGGAATCAATATATTTGATATCATTGCAAAATGAAAACTTTGAAACGATTCAATGGCAAATGTTTTCCATGTTTTAAGTTCACGATTATTACAACGTCATGTGGTTTAACAGTGAAAAGTATTAGTGATTTGGAATTATTGGAATGAGGTTAATTAATGTCTTTATTTAATGTCTGTATTTACCCTAAAAAATGCCCGTACGTATAGGAAACTTACAAAACGTCTCGGATATAGTTATCCTGAACTTTACAGAATCTCTCTCTCTCTCTCTCTCTCTCTCTCTCTCTCTCTCTCTCTCTCTCTCTCTCTCTCACACACACACACACACACACACACTCTCTCTCTCTCTCTCTCTCTCTCTCTCTCTCTCTCTCTCTCTCTCTCTCTCACACACACACACACACACTCACTCACACACACACAGACACAGGTTAAGACCAAATAGTAATTTACATTCTTATTAAAGAATATTTTAAAAATGTTCGGCTATTTTAGGATGTGATTGCTAAGATATACATAAATATTTTCATTTTTACTTACCGGCCCTACATAGGTAAATCCGGATTTTTTGGCCACTTCGATAGCTTGCTCTTTTCCGCCTGCATGTAGCTCCACAAACCAATGATTGGTCAATACCTCTTTGCTACAAAACGAACCGTTTATATAATACAAAAGCAAAATACCCCACACTAGTGTCCAAATCCATGGCCGCTGACTGGTCATCTCTGACAGCTACTACAACCGTATCACTTTCTTAGCCCGCTATGTATTGCGTTACACGTTTCTCTGGTCCGTAGTTCCTACAGTTCAATAAAAAGTCTTCAGAATTCAGATTTTCTTTCCGATCCCAATATCCTCGTCTACAGCCCGAGTCGACCACCGATCTTTGAAATACAATAGTTTAAGTTAATGAGATTGTCATAATGGTGATGTACAATGGATCACATGATCCATTTGACGTCATTCAAAATTCACCAATTCCCTAGCAAATGCGCAGGCTTGTAATTGGCACGCCTCTCGATCGGCCATTACATTTTGAATAAGATGGTAGTTGACAAAACCTTCATCGATCGGTTATGGATTCTGCAAGAGAGGGGTCCATTTCGGGGGATTTTCTGAGTTCACCACCAGAAATCAATCAATACAGCGTCATTAAAAAATATATGAAATATCATGAATTCGGAGCGAACAAGGTTTGTTACACGTGCGAAACGAAAAGCTTTAGGTAAGAGATAGCTGACAAATTAGAGTGACAAGGAGAGAGAAAAAAAAAAACGAATCTAATTGATTGTGTCTGTGTTTACCATCACATTTTCACATCGCTTTACATCTCAACATGTTAAAACAACTTCACTATATATATATATATATATATATATATATATATATATATATATATATATATATATATATATATATATATATATGTTTTGAAATACAGACATTTGCATTTAACAATGAAGAATTTTATTCAAACTACTATCAGAAATTGCTTGTACTGCATATGCTGTTGAACTTAAAACAGTATAATAAAGAGAATAAATATATTTATTATGACACTTGGATCAAAATTATTTAACCTCTAACTCATTTCCCTCGAAAACATGTATATGTTAGTGAACAAGAAACTTTTATCAGGTACCATGGCTGTTTTAATTTCACGTTATTTCTTCCTTACTGCTTTTATTTCCTCTGCGGTAAATAAAGATTCTTCATTATAAGTGTGTATTTTATCCTTTTGTGCCCAGTTAAATTGTTTATTGCTTTTTCTTGATTGAGATAGCGATATTGTCTCCTACGTCCTCTTGATGCATTTCAGCGACCTTAAGAAAACACTTTTCACAGCATCGCACATTTTCATACAAAAATGCGCTTGAATTAAAGAGTTAAATCAGTGACGTTTTTATAGCAAAACTAACTTCTTTGTACAACTTGATCAAATACATATATTTATGAGTGCTTGGTAAAGTGTAAAAAGAATGGATAGTGTACAACCTGGTAAATTCGCTCAACAAACTATTTAAATATACAAATATACATAATAAAGAAAATGAAGTTACCATCGTTACTCGCTTATAAGTCGAACTTAACTGTAACCCCCCCCCAAAAAAAAAAAAAACATAGAGCCTGATCTTCATAACGCGTCGGCAGGTCAGGATCGATGTTGTTCGATATACTAATTACTCCTGACAAACTACGTGGACCAAGAAATAGTTTTCTTTAGAACAGATGATGCATATTTGATTGCACATATGACGTACCTTAGATTCATTCTTGACCCATGTACATATATTGAGAGAGAGAGAGAGAGAGAGAGAGAGAGAGAGAGAGAGAGAGAGAGAGAGAGAGAGAGAGATCCCGCTGTGATCCTCTATAAATGGTAACCATGGGTACCTCACCGCAATGGATTAACAGTGGCAAACTAGGCTGACAAACCGATCGATCATGAGCCATTTTCATTTGTGCCAGTTACAGATTATCCCAACCTCGGTAGACTTCGGCTCAGCGATAAACTGCAAAGTTTGGTTGTAGCGCAGATTTCATGCAGAGAATTGGAAACTGAAGTCATGTATCGAACCCGTCTATAACTTGCCTTAGTTAAATCTCTGTCACATGAGAGTTGAAGAAAACAACATCAAGTACGAATACAAGAAGCTAAATCAGGAGAACTGTTGTGAATTCTGTAGTTCTTGTTGCGTGTATTTCCGAGATGAATAACACGATTAATCTTTTTACATGTACTATGTAACAAAGTATCGTTCTCGCTTGATTATCGACCGCAGCCCAACACTGCAGCTAATTTGCTCCTAAAGAAGAAATCAGAGAAAGAATAAAAAGGACGCAAACTTGAGTTCATCAGGTTCGTTCGTGTGATCATGCTGGACTAGTCGTTTTGCAAGCTTGCAGTCCCGGTTGAAGTAAAGGTACAGAAACGTGGGAAATGCATTGATGAACCATCAATAGTCTTTCTTTTTCTTTTTTTTTTCTTTTCTATTTCTTCGGTTTTCTCCTCTGATTTGATCACCTTACTGCACCAAGTGTACCGTCGAGAGCTTGTAGTAGTTTTGAGAATTGTATAAAACCTGACCAATCCTCATTTCTACTGACCAGTAGATGAGCGATTATTGTTTCCTACATCATATCTTTCCAAAACGGGTGCTTAAAAGAGTGGGTATGGCGTTGAAATGAGCTTCTATCAAAATCGATCACGACAATCATAATCACTGATCATTTCACTGACAGTGCCCAATACTCTATCATACCGATTAGTCTGAATCGCACTGCTATATCGTATAAGTTGTAAGAATGCGTTCAATGACCTATAGAAATTCAATAAAGTGTCAACAAGAACCTAATTTTATGTGTACATATGTGATATCCTTTTATTTTACATCCGGGCAATCCCTCATCTAGCTGAGGCGAACACATAGCCTTTATTCTTCATGTAATCAACAAGTTTTAGACTGTTTTGCAGTAACTGACCTTGTTATAAACGAAAATCATGTTATCAAGATATTATTTAGGTTTTTCTTTGTAAAAAAGAATATCGGAACGCTTACAGAGATTAAGTCGAGAAAGGTTTCGTCAATAGACTTAAGTTTCTATCAAAATCATCTCTTTTCCTCCAATCATACTGACACTTTTGTGTTGGTGTCGTGCGTCAGTAAATTCTTTGGCCAAATACAATATCCAAGCAAAGTCCTTGATAATGATGCTCACAAAAAGAAATCTCTGGCGGGCTTTACCTCATAATATTCATATAAAATTTTTCAAAGTTTTAAAATTCTGTTGAGTTTCCTACTTAATTAGGATTTTTGTCCCATTACAGACTGTGTCCAAATGGGGTGCACATAAAAGAGTGTTGATAGCCGGAAAGGGTGTATTTCCGACTTATCGATTTCATTACGCCAAGAGCTTTAAAAGTTTGGCAACAAATAAGTAAAATTTAAGCAGCTCGAACTGGATATTTTGTTTGATATACAAATGCAGTACTAAATATTTTAATGTAACGGCCAATACATTTTTTCTCTCATTTAATAGCTGTTTTCAAATAGCATTGAGACTCATACAGCATGCTGCCATCAGAAAGATATTGATGCAACATCCTGAACATAATTTAGAAGGCCAGTAGTAATGTATAGCACTTGGGATTTAACCAATGTAAATAGGTGAAAAGCAATCGAGCCTCGAGGGGAATTTAACATGGTGGGACCATATAGGGACAAGGGGAATTAAACATGGGTGACGTCACGGTACTGGAAACTAGGGGAAAATGGCAACAGTGTTACTAGTGGCTGACCTCAATCGGGCGGAAACTTAATAACAGTGATTAGTTGATCTCAATACGCGCTACTCCAGGTAGGTAGGCACAACTGAGCCGCAAATCATTTTATATAAGGAAAATGGTGGAACAAATTTCTAGCCTCAAGGAACTTTATAGGCTCAAAAAATGTCTAGCCTCAATGGGTAATAGAACAGGGGTGACATCGAGGCACAGGCCACTAGGGGAAAATGGCAACAGTGTTGCGAGTGGCTGATCTCCGTAAGGGCAGTGAATTAGTAACAGTGTTCGAGTTGACCTCAATACGCGGTACTCTAGGTAGGAATGGACGATTGAGCCTCAAATCATTTTATATAAGCAATATGGCGGAAAACAATTCTAGCCTGAAGGAAATTTATTGGTTCAATAAACTTCTAGCCTCAAATGAAAAAAAGGGACACTTGAGAATCGAAAGGGAAATTAACATGGGAATGGCACTTGAGACTCAAACAAGAATTTAACATGGGAATGGCACTTGTAGGACAATGGGAATTTAACATGGGAATGCCCTTGGGGGACAATGGGAATTTATCATGGGTGATGTGATGAAGTTTTATAGGGACAACAGTGTGTTCGGGAGAGAAAGGAGTTTATGGGGACAAACAAAAACATATACAACAAACACATCATTTTAAAACACAAAGACAAAACAACTTTTCTGACAGAAGTAGAAAATTATATCTTTTCTAGGCAAGTGAGAAATGGAAAAATCCTAGTACCTATTTATAGCCTCATCTTGTAGTAAAATCCTTTGGAAAATCCCTAGTTCCATTATTAGTAGTAATTTGTGGGAAAATCCTATGGAAAAATCTAGTATCTTTTTTTAGCCATAATTTGGGAGAAAATCCTATCGAAAAACCCAAAATTTATTTTTAGCCATAATTTTGTCGGAAAATCCTATGGAAAAACCCTGTTATTTAATTTTAGCCTGAAAACACATACCTTTTATATAGGGGCTCAGTTGCATGTTAAATTGATTCATTTTCCAGATTTCAGTCAAGATGAAGTGATCGTACGATTTCAGTGAGAAAGAAGAAGAAAGTAAGAGGCCACGACGTGACGTATCGCCTCGCACAGTAGCTGAAGTATTGGCTCAAATCCATGACAGCGATTTTGAAGACTACATGAGTGAGCCTCAATCAACATCTTTTACGTCTGCGCCTAGACCCAGAGAGTCTACCTCCAACGAAAACCAACCAGTAGCACCCGAAAAAATATTACCATGTTCGAGAGAGAGAAAAGCGCTCCTTCAGAAAATTTAGAACCTCAGCTTACACTAACATGGTGAAGTTTAAAGATTTTAACTCAGATGAACCGCTGAAGAAACCAAAAAGGTTCATCACCGGTTTGTGGGATTCTTTGTTAACCACACTGAAACGACAATGCCATGTCAAAGAAGACGATCGCTTGAGGCTCTCCATTTATCACGGCAGTTTGAAGTCGTCTGTCTGGATCGAGTCTGGCAGTCCGACAGAATTGACACTTTTCAAAGTCATCGACAAGATTCAACACATCCAACAATCCAAAGATCAATTACACATCATCGAAGGCAAAGCTACGCTTTACATGGCCCACAGCTCTCCTCCGAAAAGGGACGGACGCAGCAAAGTGTTATTGGTGAACGACCTTCACAGCACCAAACAGAGCATCGTCCGAATTAACAACACTCAGGACAAGATGTGTTTAGCTCAAGCCATCGTCGTGGGATGCAACGTGGCGGTCTGCGATGACCACAGTCGCTACAGGTTGATCCTGACAACGTATTTCTTGGTGCAGTAACGTCGATGATGAAACAACATAACGTCAAAATCAGACGAGGACATACCGCAATTCATCGCGATCAGGCAATCGTTGAACGATTTAATTGAACACTTGCTAAACGATTATTTGGATATCAGTATGTGCAGGAAATATCCCTGAACAAAGTTCAGAAAGATATGAGATCTCGTGAATGGGTTGCAAGAGTACCAAGTGTGATAGCTGCGTTAAACTCGTGCAATTTCTATGAAACCCATCAATTCGATCACAAAAAACGACATATATCAATACCACGACATGACTCCTTCTCAAAACAACCAGTACTAGGTAATGTGACTGTAAGATATTTATATGAACCTGGTGAATTTAAAGGCGGTAAAAAAAGAGCAACTGATCCTATTTGGAGTGTGACCACAAATAAAATTTCCAGCATGGTAAGATCCACAAGTAGACATGCAATTTACAGACTAGATTCAACTGCTCCTCAGCGTGGATTTGTGCGTGAACAATTACAAGTAATTCCTGAAGATAAACAATTACCACCGTCTTTACTTTTGTGAAAGCAGTGCACCAGCGCCCCGACGTCGATTACATTCAAGACACGTCAGCATCACATTTTCGCGTGTGTGACCGAGACCACTATTAATTATATCTACGGGAAAGTGTTTTGGATTATTATTTGAATACTGCCACAACATTACTCAGTTACAACTCGCACAATGATTATTCTGTCGTTATTTCAGTGTCATGATAATTCAGCATCGAGATCAAAGTCGCATTTATTTTTCTTTTTGTCACATTGCTTATTACTAGCTAATTTTTTTCTTACTACATCATCGCCATTGCTGGTAGTTTGATTATTATTTACTGTGAAGTCTATGATAACCCTCCGCAGCTGAGATATTCTTGTGACTCGAGATACTAAATTTGACCATTCAATACGATTATCGACAATCCAAATATTAGTATCCGAAATAGTTAATCCTTGCGATGAATGAATCGTTATAGGATATCCTACAGTCAATGGAGTTTGTCCATCGTTAACACGCTCTCAACAGCACTCACATGAACTAAAACAATATCATTTAGTACAAGATTTTGTTTGTCATTAATTCCAGGAATTTCAACATCGATATTTTGTCGTCGTGTATCTGCTGGGCGATAACACAATGGTACAGGTAGATTTGAAATTTTTTCTTTATGTAACAGAAATAATTGTTGTTGAAGTGTGTCACGAACTATCTTTCTACTTGCAACTATCAAATCAGCAGGACTCCATAAATTCCAAAAATCATTTATATGTGCTTTCGGAATTATTTCACGCATTATTTCACACTGAATCTTGTCTGGTTGTAGTCTGATTAATTTCTTAAACTCTCTTAATTCTGGATCAATCGATCGATAATCATCAGTTATTTCTTCGTAATAATTGACGAACGTTTTTAACTATTCATGCGGAGATGATCCAACAAAAGGCGGCGGTTGACCATGATAACCACACATGATCACAGCAGTATTCTTTGGCAATGACCAATCAAGAAATATTTTTAATGTCTCCAGCGACACCATGCATATTTCATACCAAATAATGATCTTAGGAATACATTTTCCATCCATTCGTTCAGGAGTCCATGCGTCCCCTCACGATCTAAAGAAACTATGATACGTTTGAGATTTTACTTCATGTTCGATCATTCCTCTGGCGAGTCTATGTGTAGATGTCAAAACAACCATGTGAAGATTCCGAAATAATTCAATCGCACGCTTTGTTTTACCAGAACCACCTCACCCGTTAAGATAAATAGTTTTATGTCTAGCTACGGGATCATATACCGATGGTGCTGATGATAATAATGACATTTGATTATTCTTGTGGTATATATCCTAAGATTCAACGCCGGCTGATTCAGAAAAACTAAATATCTTTTCTCGCTTTATTCTCCATTCGCTCCATGATGCATCGGTACCAATATTTAACAAATCCGCATACTTTTTATTCACATAAAATGAATCTGTGGCAACTCTAACCGCGATATCAGGAAATCTGTTTATCATCGATAATAAATTTATCGAAACACACGCTAACATCGAAGATCTTAAATGAGTAAACTGTGGTGAGTCACCATCACTACAACTCACAATTGTACCTAATTTAGTTCCGTCTGACAAGTAAGCACTATTCCGGCTTACTTATGTGCCTTTCTCTGTTGTATTAGTAATTATAAAATCAAGTTCAGCATCGTCGATGATTAGTCGACAACAATGTTGTTTATGATCACATGAACCACCCTGAGTAAATGATTCCCAATTATTTATCTGCCGAAATCATTTGAGATTTTATTTTCACATTCAATTTCATTGGGATTACGCTCAAAGATTTCGTCAAGAACAGATCTCTTAACTGCAGGTATCCAGATTTGTTTCTGTGGACGATACGATATTATTGCTTCACTTACAGTTAACGATACTAAAATTCTATCATCAAGCATATATCATAATAGCACTATTGGAGCCCAACATTTTTCTGAAAAATGACGACCAAACCAAACATAAACCATCGTGAGCGAAAACGATTGAATACATGCAAATCCAGTTAAGTCAAAATCTGGTAAGGGTCCATTTATAGCAACTCTGGTCATCTCGTGTGTTGGATGTCCAAATCGCTTAAAGTATTCAGAACACCCTCCCACTCCAAGACAACTTCCAGGATAACATGCAATCATGTCAACCGAGATAACATCTCTACAATCGTATTTAGTATTCCTCAATCAGCCGTGTCCGTATTCAACACAACTGTGTTGGTTATCTTCAAGAAATTCCGATCTTGTCGGTTTCCATAAATTTTTCTCCTGAGCAAAGTGAGCAGCAACTGAAGGAACGGTTAAACAATTACTGAGTAATTGTTCAGCATCATCGGTATATTTCGGTGCAAGATTTTTCATTTCCGAGTAAAGAAATTCTGCACGATAAATATCTCCATTAGGTCGTACAAACTGATCATAATTTCCACACTCGGAACTTTGAAACAACCATACAGATACAGGATCGTTTTTACTAATTTTTTTTGTTGTAAAATCAAAAATATCACCGTCATAAAATTTAACAGTTATATCTCGTGGAAATATTGTTACGTCGTTCGTCCACGCGTGCGCGTTATGATTAATGATCTCTATCAAAGCTCCATTCGATTTATACTTCGTTTCGTACAAAATCTCGCCGGCTATTGTTTTCACCCTTATCGGAAATTTTAATTCTTTTTTCAAGCTCAGCAACGTTGTTGATCGTAGCGCCATGTTCCTTGACACGCTCAGCCTACTCATTTATTTTTTTACGTCGTAAATCTGTCAAACCATTTCCACGTATCGCGTTTGAAAAATGTTCTGTAACTCGCTCAGCTACACAATTCACACAACACGCTCGTTCATAATATGGTTTGTCAATATCAGTCAACATTCCTGGTTTGGAATTTTTACTTAATTTTACAATATCTCCAGTGTGATGTAATCGAACAGGGTAGCGTTTGTCATGGATAATCCATGTGTTTTCCAGCTCCACAATAAATTTTATTCTAAAAAAAGTATCTTTGTTTGTCAAGATAATTAATAATCGTCGCTGTTCGTTGGTCATTCGTTGTAGCATCAACGTCTCGCATGATTCTGAATTGTATGACCGGCGGATAGCAAACGATCATCGATCTCAGTTCTGATCGTGTTGTTGTTACTGTCTACGTATCTTTTTGTTGTCACATCATTGTCTGATTTTGGATCTCTCACATTGATAACGGTATTTTTGCTCATGTTGAGATCGCCATACATAATATCTCCAATTCTTCCGATACGTCCAACAATTTCTCCCATGAGTGTTAAGACTGATTCATCTGAATTTTCAATTTACCGATTTTAGTAAATACCGCAAAGTTATCTTCGGTCGCATCTGGAACTCGCTTAATAATATCTGTCAACGGGATATTGCTCGTCTTTAATCGTCCTTGTTTATCCTGAAAAACAACGACTTCATTTTGGTCCAAATTTGCGAGATTCAAAACATCAGAGAGCTCATTCTTGACCTCGTTATGGGATGCATATTTAGATAAGTTGCCTTGAGGTATGCCCTGCGAAAACTCCGAGCAGATCTTCCGTAAATATCTACCATTGTATATTCACTAAGACCTGTTTAAAACGACGGTGGACGGCTATACCGTCTGGTGGTATACTTGTGCACGGCTTTATGATTGACCGTACCACTTGGCAGTCTTAGACCTTTCCGTGTTGATTCTTTTTGGAAGTTTTTATTCCGTGACCTGTTGGTTCCTTTAATGCCATCCCAGCGGAAGTTTCAACAGCACCAAGTGCAGCTGCTTTTGCAACAGCTGGGCTGCAGAGGCTATTAACGCTGGTATAGCAGCAAGAAGAGGAAATATACCACCCGTCTTAGCGATGTCTTTAATGGCAACCGCAGAAAGATTAAATCTAACGCCGGTTATTGATCGTTTGGCTTCTTTGAAGTGCCTGAGTTGACGTTCTGTCAGTGATAGTTTATTTGGACCACCTGCGATCTGTTCAGTAATATTTTTATTCCACAGTTCCTTATTGATACTGATTGTAGCTTTTTAATCTGACCAGGAGTCAGACTGACACTAACATGATGATATCACATTATAATATCATGAGCGATTTAATTACATGTTTTCCACTGGGGCATCAATGACTCTCATTCGACCACTAACACCTTCAAGCAACATTGTTTTATCTGAGAGCATAACAGCGATTACTCTGTAATGAGCATTAGCTCCTCTTGCCACACGAGTTCGAATGTGTATATCAACGACAGATTGTCTAAACAAATCAAGGTCTTCCAGAGAAAAGTAATAAATCGGATACAGCGTTGTAAAATCTAGTTGTGATATTTGCAGACAAGAACCAATATTTTGATCACGTCCCATTAATGCCATCAAACAATGATATGCACGTGCAACATGATTATTTTCAAAATTCAATAATATATCTTCGGATGGTTCTTGACGTCCATTTATTCTCAGTAAAACTTCAGTAATACCAAGTTTGTCAAATATGATTATACTCTGTTCTTGTGAGTTTACTCGTTCAGTATTTTGGAAAGCAACAAATATATGTCGCGGTGCAGAGACACCTTGCTGTGATGCTATCTGCCATGTAAATAAACCATTAACGTTACTTTGAATACTATCTCTGGTCATCGTCAACCATAATAATGTTGATTTACCGCCTAAGCCCATAAAAGAGAGTAGCCGTTGTTCTTCAGCGAGTGATGGTATCATTGTTGGCATCCACAATGAAAGTTTTGTTAGTATTTCTTTAGCTGCATCACCAGCAGGTCGTCAGATTGCATCATTGTCGGTAGCCTTTCTTACAAGTACAACTGTATGCTTGGCTCGGAAAATAATCTTCCTGACATTTCTGCAAAATTCAAAGAAATGTGACAGTGGAATTGCACATAAAAATCTTCTAATTCCATCTTTCAGCAGTGATCGATGTGCTGCGAATCCTAAGTTGAATTCTGGATTAGCACCATAAACCACCTCAACTACATCTGCGTCGTCATCAGCACCTGTAACTTTTTTTGGTCGTCTTAAGTCATACTGTCTGTTGTCAGGGTGGTTAGTGGTATCATTTACAAACATCATTGACGGACCAACTGATCTTGAATAATCGTCGCTGTATCTTGCAAGGCCAAGTATCGTCGTGACAACTTCGACGTCCTTCTGGATTGATTCAATATTTCTTCCGTCGATTATATACATAGTACTGTCGAAAAACGCCATGATGCCATTAACAAAACTAACTCTAACATCAGCTCCATATTCTGTATCATCTGTTTTCAGAATTTCACTTTAATCTCAATAAATGCTTCAGCGGGTAAGAAATATCCGCTTGTATCCTGAACTTGTAGTTCCATTCGCCCATGCTGATTTGGCTCTAGTGCGTCATAAGAATAATATTGATAATCGCTCACAGATTCATCTTTGAGAAACGGCTCATCCATGTCAAATGCGGGATCAGATACACGTTTGAACATCTTTATTATACTTGTTATCGTCTAACACGAAGACCACTTCCTATTAAACTTGCAGTTATAGTTTTTCTTTTTCTGACATGGGTACACAAGTCAACTCTGCTAGTTTTTTATTTGCAGCTTGATTTATTATTTTGCTAACATTTGCAGCATAACTTCAGTGCTGGACAATTATACTGATTGGGTTTTCGTCGTTTTAATCGTGCTAGTCTATCCTTGATTGCTGAGAATGCTTTACCGGCAACATCGCCAACAGCACCAATACCTTTATCACGAACAACGTCAATAGCTTTCATTCCCAGTTGCTTTGCAATCGGTATTGCTTTTGGGGCTATCGTTCTAAATAGACCCTGAACAACATCATCTTGTCCATCCCCGTAAATCGCTTTATACGTAGGTAATCGCGTATTTATCACCCTGACCATTACAGGTCCACGTTGAGCATTATGTATGATCATCTTATTTTCTTGTCACTGATCTTATTGCATACCCTCAATCATCAACGATTTCATCGTCGTAGTAATCATCAACGATTTCATCGATGAGGGACCGATAAACATTAAAGTCCATGATGCCTCCTGTAGTTAATCTCTGCAAATGGCAGCTGCTTCATTAATGATTTCTGGGGAATTATTGCCGGCTTGTTTTCCGCCAATCAGAATTTCTAATCGTTCAACATCGGCAAGGACGTTATTAGGACATTAGGTAATAAGGCCACATCCCCTGGTACCTGTGCCAGGAGCCAAAAGACCACTTCCAGTTGTTTCTTCTTCCTCAATACGAGATGGCCTGAATGGCGATTTTCCTGGCGATAATTTATCTCCGGGTAATGGCGCTGTTTTAACTTCTTCGATTTGTTTCTCAAAATTTGCAAATTCATTCCTATATTTATCAATGATTCTAGATATACCACAGGACTTTCGAAATACAAAAAGAACTCAATTTGTTTCTGAAACACTGACGGTGTTTTAATCTAATAATTTATCACGATCTGAATATCCTGTTGAGGCAACCGCTATAGTTCTCTCTCGAAGTATTCTACGACCTTCTTCGGTAAATCGGGCTGGTGGTTTTGGTTTTGGCGTAACAATATCTCTTACATCGCCGACCTCCTCATGAACTTGTCAATACTCTCAAGTACTTGTTGTATTTCTTTTTGTAATTGTGGCTGAGCCGCAGCTATTTCAGTCGGAAATTCTCTTAGAATCTTTTTTGTTTTTTTAGTTCTTTCTATTTTTCCACTTACTTTAGCGGTTTGATCTAACGTGGGAAGAAGACCTTTAGTAGTCTCTGTGATGGGTTTAAATAATTCTGCTGTATCCTCTGCAAATTTCACTCGAGCTTCCTGACGCTGTTGTAGTTGCTGTTTGACAGAATCACGGACGGGAAGATATTTCTTAATTGTCTCAAGTCGCTGTCGAGCTTTTTTAGGGGTATGAGATTCCATGGCAAGTGTTATTATTGATATAATAATGATTTAATTACGCTACAGCAGCAGAGAGGGTGACGACCAACAGTGATTGTCCGGGTAGGTAAACGAGGACGCATAAAAATTTGAAAATACAAACGGCAAAAATAAAATAACAAAATGAGTTAACCCAATTAGAGAGAGACCTCGGTCGGTTAGAAGTCTCGGTTTAGCGTTATTGACCTTGTATTTTCATTTTTCGTAGGAAGCATTATTTTCGCGAATGGACTCTTCTAAAAAGTGGTCTGTTCACCCTCTCTGCTGCTACGCTACACATTGAAAGTGCACCCTCAAGAAGCGCGCGGACCTCTGTTGTTTTGAGACAACGATTCCCCCGACGAAAAATACATTCACGTCTATCATCTCGAAGGACATTTTGATGCCACTACGAGTATCACTGGATTTATTATATACAGTTATTATTGTGAGAAATGCGACTATGGGTATAGCAATCGAGAGCAACACAATCATTGCGGACCGAAGTGTTGGTATTGTTTAGCCTCTAAACCCTATCATCACGAAGGACAAGAACGAATGCATTGCTCGGCTTGTCAGCGAACGCTTGTCAGCCCCACGTGTTATCAACACATCTTATGACGCAAGGTTCACAGCGGAAAAGTGCTTGCCAACTATTGAGACTGTGCTCTAATTGTGGACAAGTCTTACGTACCAATAATGTCAATGCGCACGTTTGTCGAGGAAAAAAACGATGTCACATTTGTCGCCAAATCGTGGACTTGGAACATGAATACCATATTCAAAAATACCAATCGAAACAGAAAGATGATGACAAGAAGAAAGGGAATTTCATCTTTTACGATTTAGAATGCGTGCAAGAGACATTCACGTTCCTAATTTCTGCGTGGCTCATCGAGCGTGCGAGAGGTGCATCCAAGAATCTATTTCTTGGCATTGCCCTCAATATAGCAAGGTTACTGGAGGACGTGAAAAGGTCTTTCTAGGGTCTAGCACGCGGATGGATCTTAAACCCTATCGACGACACGTGACGTCAGGAGGACATAGAAAGTTATGGAGACTGCCATCGCTATGCCACGGTGATGGCTCACAATTTCTCGGGATACGAAGGACAATTGTTTCTGAAATACTATACAGACCAAGTCACCGAATGCCCTAAATTCATCTTGAAAGGAGCCAAAATGATCTCCATGCAAGTTGGACAAGTTCGATGTATAGATTCCATGAGTTATTTAGAAATGCCTTTGAGCCGAATGCCTGAAACGTTTGGAATGACAGAAGGACACCAAAGCCAATCATCAAGCCGTCCTGCCACATTTGCCTAACACTTACTTCTACGACCCCGACAACATACGCACCGAACAACGAGAAGCTTTCTACGCTTGGTACAACTCTCGCGCTTCGGACCCCTTCGACTTTCAGGAAGAAATGTTAAAATATTGTCGTTCCGACGAGGACATTTTACCCCGTTGCTCTGGAAATTTCGAGGACTGTTCATGGAGCACTGAAGGATCGATCCTTTGAAAGACGCCTCTACGATCGCCAAAGCGTGCTCCTAAGTGTACCGTAAGCGATTCATACCCGAGAAGACCCTGGCTGTCATATGCTCTCAAACTACAAACTTCATCAAACGTCAAAGCTTTGCGCTGGCTACATTACTTGTGTGAAAAGAAAGACAAATGGATCCAACATGTCCGAAACGAAGGAGGCGAAAAAAACCATTGGGACGTATTCGGTGGATGGCTGGGACTTAGAAGATCCCAAGATCGTCTGCGTATTTAACGGGTGCTTATTTGACGGATGCCCTACTTGCTACACTCAACGTGACACGAAAAACCAATTCTTACAGCGTACCATGGAAGTCTTGTAAGAGGCCACTTGTCAGCGACGCTTGAAGTTAGGACAGCAAGAATACCAAGTCGTGGAAATATGAGAACTTGATACCACCGCCGTTTGAAAACCGATCCCGAGTTTAAACGCATCGTGGAAAGTTACAACCTGGTAGACCCTCTCGACCCAGGGGATAGTTTGTTTGGAGGACTTACGAATGCCACATTGCTTGTTGTACCACGCAGACGAGGAGAAAGGAGAAGAAACCAAATACCTCGACGCGTGTTCCAAGTATCCTTATTTGTGCAAATATCATCACTTTCCCACAGCACACCCACAATTGCTGACGGAACACATCGACGTGAAAAACATTCGACAATAAGAAATATTAACCAAATGCAAAGTCTTGCATTCCATCAACTTGTACCACCCCATCTTACCTTACCATTGGCAAGGACAGTTGATTCCTTTGTGCCGTACTTGTGCCGAATCTTGTAACCAAGACCATCCTTGTCATCACACTCAGGAAGAACGCGAATTGACAGGAACGTGGTTCAGGGTGGAAGTGTTTCGAGCTCAGGAACTGGGATATCAACTACTTTCCCAAGACAGAACAGTACAAAAAGGACGAAGACACTTAAAAAAAAAATTTCTCGGCCTGCGTGGATGCCTTTTTGAAACCCAATCAAGAAGCTAGCGGCTATCCTTCCTGGAGTCAGACTCCCAAAGACCAAAAGAAATTCAAAGAGGAGAACCGTTCCAGTGAGGGTTTCACTTTAGACCACATCGAGAAAAACGAAGTAAGGCGATTGTTTGCCAAAGTCATGTTGAATTGCTTTTGGGGAAATATGGCACTACGACCGTGTTTATCCAAGACGGAGTACTTGAAAGAGCCCTCTTGCTACTTCTAGATGATTCACAGCAAAAGAAAATATATGAAACACATGGACGTCGTTCGCGAAAATCTGATCCTAGTCAGTTATGAAGAACAACTGGAGTTTGTACAGGCCGACGCATTTGGAAATGTCATCATTGCGGCCTACGTGACAGCCCAAGCACGCTTAAAATTATACAAAGCCTAACACCTGTTAGGAGATCGTGTTCTGTATATTGACACGGACAGTTGCATCTAAAGTCATCACCCTGATCACCATTAACCAATCATCGAAAGAGACCATTTAGGAGCCCGGACGGACGAACACCCCGAAAACAAGATTTTGAGTTTTGCTAGCGGCGGTCCTAAAAATTACGGTTACGAATACCGAGGAAAACGATGAGAATGGCACAAGGAGTGCAAAGTGGAAGGATTGACACTGAATCACAGAACGAGTCAAGTGGTGAACTTTGGTGTGCTGAAAGAAGCTTTGCAGTCTGGAGGGGATTGAGACTTTAGAGTGACAACCTACGAACCTCACAAAATTGTACGTCAGCCGACCCTTGGAAAAACTGTATCAAATCGAAGCGAGTGCGACATTTCAACCATTTCACTTTGCCGTACGGACACGCCGATATTGGCAAGTATATAAATGGGAAAACTTCCAAGATCCATACTTCATTGTTACTACAAAACCCCAAGCTAGAAAGATGATTCCTTTCACACACATAAAAACCAACGAGAGGTTCAAGTTCGGTGATGATCATCTCGTGTGCTATGCTGTGCCTTGCGATTGCAGGGATACCGTACGCTGCGACATCAGCGATTCAGCACGAATTGGGAACTTTGCTAGCACCCTTACACCCATCATAAAATGTGATGCTGTGAGTATATAAAACCCTGCAGATGCGAAAGCGATACCACTCGTTACAGTACACCTTGCCTCTTAACTGGTTTTCATCCTCAGCGTGATACCGTACCTCTACCATCCTAGGGATCTCAGCTATGCCTGAGCAAACTACTTCGGGTATCACCGTTACCTCATCGAAATGAACCTGTGAAAGAAGAAATATTTGTTGCCTATGGCTTTGCCTGGATACTGCAACTTTGAAGCTCGATTCCAAACGTTCAAAGGAAAGTGGCCAAAATATCTGGGAGGACCTGCCTCCGAAGAATTAGCCAGACCTGGATGTATCTACATGGGAGAAGGAGATAAAGTCAAGTGCTTCAGTTTCGGTGTGTCGGTGTGGAAGCCGAATGACTAGGCTTACCTGGAACATGCTTGATGGTCTCCTTACTGTCACTACCTTCCTTTAGTGGGGCCCCAGTAATATATTCATGGATACTTTACAAGAAAAAATTCGTGGATTGCTTCTGTAGTTGAAAGGACACATTTGCAAAGCGTTTGTCAAAATCCAAGTGAAACGCAACAAACAACTGCATCCGAAAAAAACATAAACTTTTAAGTTACCCATGGTATCTGGATGCCGTTAGACGTTTGATTCATTTGAAAGTGTTAAAATTTATATTTAACAACTACGCAAAGGACAGAGAGGCTTCGACTATTTTACTCTTTACTACAAAATTCAAATACTTTGTGAAAGTCCAGACGGCAAAGAGTTAGAAAAGAATTACAAAGACTGTTTAATATCATCATGGTGGTGGTGGAGACAACCAGAGGATACCACGCCTTTACGAGAAGGGGCTTGTGATTCGATGTTAGATGTATCAGGAAATTCTGTTTGTGTAAGGATTAACTATCACCTGAAAGTACCTTGAAAGTGCCTATATCCTTTTGAATCACAAATCGATCCAGAAAAGAAAAGGAAAATTGAATGGCTAAGGACATTCACCAGTTGCAGACGTGGATAATAAAACTTACCACCATGCCACGACATTTATCGGTAGCGTTGCAACAGATTCCGTGGAAGGAAATCAAGGACACTAATTAGATGTTGGAGGATTACCAAAACATTTTATAATAACTGTTTCCTTTGAATTTGGGACGTCGTGTGGTGTGCGTGTTAGTGACTTCGTTTCTGGGATTTCGTTTAGCGGCAGATTCCTTGTGGACTATTTACAAATAGTACCTACAAAACATGATGGTGTCTCCTTGAAATGTGCATGAGACACTCATTCTCTTAAAAGCGTTGCGCTTTCATAGCGATAATTCTCTACCTCTACGAGAATGAAAGATTCGTAGCTTGTTGGTTGCACGAACGCTGGAAAGATGTACATGACTGTAAACATCTACGCTGGGAAACAGGTTGTCACTGACCAAAACAAAACATCGTGTTTGACGGATAAAAAGAAAAACATGAACTTGGTACTATTATATCTATTGTTTGTTGTTTGTTTTGTTTATTTCTTAAACACGGACGTTGATTGTAGCATGAAAGAAATGACACTATTTTATGAAATGTAAATACGTTGTATATGAAGTGGGGTTTTTTCCCGAAGGCATGAACATTAATTTTTAAAAGTATTTTTCTTGAACCAAAAACTAGGTTATAAAACAGGTATTGGATATATTTGAGTGAGAAATTTAGGCTTTTTTTAGTTATTGCCCGGTTAGCTTCCTTCGAATTAACATGGACTGAATTGGAGTGAAAGTTCCATTACGTGATAGGAATTTAACTAGTGATTACAATTGGAATTATAAGATCATATCTACAAGTTTCATTACAAGCCAAGGGGAGAGTAGAAAACCAAGCTAGTGAATAGAGATAAACTTGGCTAAGAGTTGCATAGGAGAAAGGTAGATCAAGTGAACAAGGATATTCGAACCATATTTGTTAGAACTTTCTTTCGGAGACTACTTGTCAAGAACATATTTGACAGCTCAACAACAACATGATATACTCTCCAGGTATCCTTTGGAGTTTACTGGAGAAGTTTGTATATATTTTCTGGTTTTGAAGATTTACTTCAACGTGCGCATAATGAAGTAGAAGCGGAAGGAGGTTAGTATTTGTTTTATGAAGAAGATGAGGAAGTAGAAGTTGGAATTTGAGGTTAATCCAGTAACTGTATTAGAGTTTAACAGTACAGTTGATGATGTGAAGTTAAGTGAATCTAAAGGGTTTTCAATTGAAAGATTCTTCAGTCCAGTGAAGAAGTTTAGAGTGAAAGGATCTGCAGACTTGTTATAGTAAAGACAATGTTTTGTGGTGAATTTTCTTGTCAAAGATATCAGAATGAAGAAAGTACTGTTAGACCTTTCATAATGGAAACTTCTTTATCAGAGGAGATTTTGGAACTGGATGATAACAAGAAGTACAAGAAGCATGTTCAAAAAATGAAAAGTACAAGACCAATATGGAAGTCCTTGTGGAATGAAAATAGTGACAAGAGGAGTGATGATATGATGGAAAAGATTATAAAAAGCCTCCACTTGAAATGAGAGAAATGATTTAGAACTTTTACGTAAAAATGAAAGTTTTGGAGAAAAAGGCTCAAATGACTGAGAATGGTTCAAAGAGAAATGAATAGAAGATTGCATGGGCAGGATTACTTCAATTGTAATTGGCAAGATTTCCAGGATGATTTCTATGGTAGTAAACGTATGAGTGGTGGAAAAGTAAGGCAAAGATTTGAAAGACTGATTGCTTTGAAAGATTATTTAATGCTGTGTATTATCCTTTGGAAAATGTGGAAGAGAAAAGACGGTGAAAGTTTATGGCTTTTATGTGGCTAAAAGAAGTACATGGTGCAGAAATATATACAGACTTTACAAGGATACGTGAGGAGTATAGAAGTGATACATATGATTTGTGTAAGGACTCTGAAGTATGGAGAGATCGTGGTGTAAATGGGATTTGGGAGTTTATAAAATGGAATGTGTTGAATAATAAGAAATGTGTAAAGTATTTTGTATTGGGATATGGAGATGAATACGTAGATAACTTGTAAATGTGTTCGTTACATGTCCAATTTTATGCATTAAATGAAGAGTGCTTAGACCAAAGCGCCGTCCATAGAGCCCATGTATATCCTTGAATGAATGTTTTGTACCGATACAATATAATTTTCTTTTTGGAGTCTCTATTCTTTCTGTGAGCCTTTCTTTGAAATATCTCTTTTTCTGTGTCTTTCTATCTTCTGTGACTTGGAAGCTGACGATCCTTCAATTCAAAACCTACCACAAAATAAAAAGACACAAGAAAAAAACCCAGCTACTGGCATCAAGAGAAAGAAGGTACTTGGCTGGTAGAACGCGTACGTACTTCAGAAAACCACACTGTTCGGCAACGATGTCTCCTTCTATCTGTCACTTCTACTTATTCGTTGACCACGATGCCTAACAATCTTGATTTAACACCCGTGTTTCCTTATTTGATATTTATTAAAACTGTAAACCAATTTAGCCTCCTTTTTCGACAGCACCGACGACGTCTCCTACTGCTCTTACCGCTGTTGTTTCAGATACAAAGGTGATCTCTCCTTAGACCAAAGTAAGAGGCAGAGCATGTACGTTGTGAAGTTTACTGGATCTTATCTCAACAACAGCTAGTTCTAGTTCTGTTTGTGATAATGGCATGGTATATTTCACATTTTTTTTTTTTTATAGTTGAAATATCTATAAACCATCGAAAGTTATGTAACTTTAGTTTTTTACACCTGTACAGACTCTCCACTATACAAGTGTCACGAGAACAAAAATTCTAACCAGTTTATTGACATTTTCCAAAACACGGACATACCTATAACTTGATCAGAAATCTTCACTTTATACAAATCACTAATTCACTAGTTTGAAAGAAAAAAAAACTACCTATCAATACTCTCTCTCTCTCTCTCTCTCTCTCTCTCTCTCTCTCTGAATGTGTGCTTATGTCAAAATGTCCAAGTGAGAAAACTTGTCAGTTTCAAAACGCAAACAACAATGGTACAGTTCAGTAAGTATATATCGCGGTAAGGAAAGTGGTACAATACAGAACAGAGTGATTGCAAATTTACACTCTCGATAGTCTGTCTGCCCTGCGCCAAGGCAATATTTTGGCTACACAACCTTAGAACAAAACGATGCGTCACTCATTGTAAGCGAATTGTTTGGCTAGACTTGTTTTCTTACCGCGTTCGGTTCGAATTGACTTCAGTAGCTCTTCACACAGTGACGGGATAGGATGTGTTTTTCTGTGTCTCACCGCTAGGCAATTTACAAACAAAAATATATTTAAAAATAAAACTAACGCACGAACAATCGTGCCATGGGCGATCGCATTGGAAATGTTTCAATCGTATTGCAAAATTCATCACAGCATGCTTGGATAACTGTTCAGTGAAAACTTTACACCCACGTTTGAAAGAAAAATATGGATTTTTAGTCAGCGACATTTTCAGTTCACTCTTGTGATATCTTACAACTGTGGATTATTTTTTTTTTCTTCTTTTGGATGTGATTTTCTAAGTGAATTGTGTGTAGTTTTTTTTTTAACATATCTTAAGGAAAATATACCAAACAAACGTAAGTGTCGTAATACTTTTAAAAGTAGAAATATCATTCTCTCTCTCTCTCTCTCTCTCTCTCGCTCTCGCTCTCTCTCTCATAACAATTTTGATTGAAATCCTAATGGTATTTGTTCCCGTTTTAAGTTACGTCTCCAAACATGTGACCAGTAGGCACAATAATTACGTTGACTGCTCAGTTTTTCATGTAATTATTTTTCTAAAACTTTCATCCTTAAAAAATTGCAAAACTATATTTTTGTTCCATAAGTAAATCGTTAGAAGATATAAAATCTTTTTTGCCCTATTGCCACTACCATGTGTCACGGATTTTTTTTTTTTTATAGCATTTGATTTACCGTTTTTCGGAAAGGAAACAAATACATGGCCTTTTTAATAATAACACGAGTATAACTGCACTGTATGACCCAACATGTGATAAACTCTGATTCAAAAACTAAACCATGCATTGAGGAGAGAAAAAATGTAACAATGTTTAACCTATTTTTCTCTCCCTTGCTTTAAGGGTATATAGAACAAGAGTTTGGTTTGGTGATGTTCGTAGTTTTGTGGCAAACTTTACTACATTGCTTGTAGTTTGTGCAGCACAACATGACATCTCTTAAATCTGGGATATGCAGCAAATGTTAAGCAGTCAGTCGACAATAAATTTCACACTATCTTTTTTTAAGAAATTGATGATTGAATGAAAACAATGAACATTTCTCACATACAGTGTATAGTTGTCTTAATTATCTTTGTTCTATAATACCGCAACAAATAACAGAACCAAAAATGGTATCCTACGTTTGTTTTTTTACTATTCTTTCTTTCTTACTCTCACTGCAATGTAATGTTAATTATGTCTGCCATCTCTCAAAACACTAGTCTCCAGACTTACTGACACCCAATGCAGTAACACGTGTGTGTGTGTGTGTGTGTGTGTGTGTGTGTGTGTGTGTGTGTGTGTGTGTGTGTACCGTGAATGAGACTGTCAATGTTCTAAATTTTGTCTGGAAGTCACTTTTGGGGCTACTAGATGGTAAAAAATAATCTTCATGAGGTACCAAACGAATTATTTTCTTCGCTGGTCTTGTTTATTCTGTCATCCCATCAGATTTACCACCGCTTTTTCTATCTCAACCTCTCAGTCTCTCTTTCTCTGCAGTGGATGCAGATGATGTTGGATGTAAGACAATCATGTCATCTTTAAGATCGCTAGCACAAACTTCAACCAACGCATTTTGAAAAGTTTGAATGACACGGATCGCTATTGTCTCTTTCTCCTTGGAAAAGTGTAATCATTTTACACACTAGATGAATTTTATACATTTCAGGGTGTAGGTTTAAGCCTTCCTTTTCAATTTTCTGAAAGTCAGCTTTTGCGTATCTAAAATGCGACAATAATTTTAGGGGCCGAACGAAATTCTTTTGGGCTGAATCACGACTCTCTTGGTTTTGTGACAGAAGTGGAGGACATTGACTCAGAATCGCTCGTGTCGTCTTCGAAAAAGCTTGCATGGATTTGAGCTAAAACTTCAGCTCGTGCGTGTGTGTGTGTGTGTGTGTGTGTGTGAGAGAGAGAGAGAGAGAGAGAGAGAGAGAGAGAATACGAACAATGTTGCCTCTTAATTTCCTCTAGTTTCTGTCTGGAACCGTTTCATCGTGATTGCAAAAATTTCGTTTGAGTAGGTTTTTCACGCAGCAGGTCCCTATATAGGGTTAATGTGTTAGAGTTATAGTATTCATTCAATTCTCAAACAGTTAAGAAGATGGAAGAGTCAACACATATCGACCTGCTGGTCAAAGATTTGCCAAGAGTCATACGAAAGCATAATTCACAGGCAAAGTGTCAAAAAAAACTTACTCTTCTGGTCGATGATTTGATGAGAGTCATACGAAAGTTTATAAGTGCTGATAAAATTTGTGATATCTGTAAGATATATTGTTACGTGTAGGCTCCTACAAAAGTAACAAAAGAAAAGAGTGAAGTCAACAAGCTTTGTAAATCTAACAAAATAATTTATTTCCCTAGAAAACAAGGTAAAAATATGAAAAAGGACTTACGGTTTGTGAATATAATCCAAAAACTAATCCTAGAATTGAAAAATATAAGTCCTATCACTAAACAGTTCTAACTGAATCCAAGTTCGAATCTCGATGAAGTTCCAATATGGAAGGCGATATAGTCCTCTATAACCAGTTTGTGCTGATATGTCAACAGTTCCTTGTTGAGCCACCAAGAATATAATTCCGGCTTTAGAATTCCGAATAAATTTTAGTAAATGTCTTTGTCCAAGAATTTCGATGAAGAAAAGTATTTCCAGGGTGAATAAATTATTTTAAATTTAAAAAAAAAAAAAACTCAATTCGAATGGCAACAAGAGGAATACGTTTCAGCCTCATTTTACAACTGACCAAAATTCACTGAGATTGAGAATTAAACCCAACTAAAACGTAATTTCAAGCCCGCGTGATGGGTCATGTGATCACTCACTACAAGTCAATTAGCACGTAGACCAGTAGAGTCATAGCTAAGAATCTGATTTTCACACTGGAAATGAATTTATAAATAAAACTGTTTACAACTGAGCCAACACGTGGGCTGAACATGACCTTGGTAATAATCAATCATTTTCACTTAGTGTTTACAAAATCGGAACCATGGTCAAGAACTAGGTCAACTAAAAATACAAAGTAGCAATCACTTTGCGTTCTAATCAGGCTAAAAGAACACAACTGTATTTTTCTGGAAATATGTCAAATCCAGTGAATAAAGTTATTACAATAACATGAAATGAAAATAAAAATAAAATAAAAGAAATTTAAAACACACAAATAATTTAATAACATATACGTAACACTGCCCCCTTAAAGAAAAAAAAAGATTTATGTAATAAAACTTTCTTTTTACCATATGTAAATTATAAATGAGGTAAAAAATTACATAAGAAGAGCTCTTATGAATTATACAAAGTGTACATGAAATAATATTTCTATACACGGGAAAGTGCATCTGCAATTAAATTATCTTTTCCCTTGATGTGCCTGATGTCAAGATTATATTCTTGTAAAATCAAACTCCACCTTAATAATCTTTGATTTTTATTTTTCATCTTGTCGATGAAAGTAAGGGGGTTGTGATCACTAAACACAACAACCGGAGAAGGGGCTGAACAAATGTAAACTTCAAAATGCTGTAATGCCAATATTAAAGCCAAACATTCCTTCTCGACTGTTGAGTAATTTCTTTGGTGCTTATTTAATTTCTTAGAGAAATAGCACACTGGGTGATCAACACCATTTCTATCTTCTTGAATCAATACTGCTCCAACCCCAACATCACTTGCATCAACAGATAGTTTAAAAGATTGACTGAAATTTGGAGCTGTAAGAACCGGCGCACTTTTAAGTATGGCTTTTAACCTATCAAAATCCTCCTGACATGTTTTAGTCCAAAGAAACTTGTTTTTCTTGCTCAACAAGTTTGTCAGGGGTTTAGCAATATTGGAAAAATTGGAACAAAATTTCCGATAGTATCCAGCCACACCCAAAATTCGCATTAGTTGCTTTTTACTGACAGGCACAGGGAATTCAGAGATAGCCTTGACCTTAGCATCTATAGGTTTAACTTGTCCATGTCCCACAATATGTCCTTGAAATGTTACACAAGCATGGCAGAACTCACTTTTAGATAAATTGATTGTCAAACTTGTATCAGTGAGTCTGTCAAAGCATTTCTAAATTGTTGCTATATGATCTTTCCAGGTGTCGTTGTAGATGATGACATCATTGATGTAAGCATCACAATTATCTAGACCAGAGGTAATCATATTCATCAAAAGTTGAAAGGTACTTGGGGAACCCTTCATCCAGAACGGCATTACTTTATATTGATAGAGTCCATCTGGAGTCATAAATGCCGAAATTTCCTTTGCCCTTTCCGTTAGTGGAATTTGCCAAAATCCTTTCAGAAGGTCAAATTTGGTGACGTACTTGGCATTTCCAATTTTATCAATACAGTCATCGATTCTTGGTATTGGAAATGAATCTATTTTAGTCACACTGTTCACCTTCTTATAATCCGTGCACATACGGAAAGTTTAATCTGGTTTCGGAACAAGTATACATGGTCAACTCCAATCACTTTTACTGGGCTCTATGAAATCCATCTCCAGTAAATACTGAATTCCCTTTTTCAAGTATTCCTGTTTGAGAGGGTTCATCCTGTATGGGTGTTGTTTTACAGGTTTAGAATTCACAATTTCAACGTCATGAAAAATTTTGTTTGTCCTCGTAGGAACATCTGGAAATAAGTACTCATATTCAAATAATAGCTGTTTAAGTTCATTCATTTCCTGTTGTTGCAAATGTTAAAGTTTCTGGTCCAGATTTTTCATAATTTACGAATTCTGAAGATTTGTCGCTCCAAAATCAATAGTTTCCGATTGAATTCCTTCATTTAAATCCTCAGTTGGTGGGACAGGTGCAACTAAGTTAATTGCATGATTTACCTGACTATCTCTTTCAATATACTGGTACTCCATTAATTTGTTTAGATCAGAGTACTATTATTATAATTTAATTCATTCATTTTCTTCTTTACTTTGTAAGGACCGTAATAGGTAATTTGAAGAAAATTTTAAGGAATGAGCAAGAGAGAATGAACTCTATTACAAGACTCAAAACGTCTCTGAATTAAAGTTTTGTGAAACCATAATTTCACTTTTGATTTGAATTGCTGAGTGCCAAATTCAAGCATAACTAGCTGGAAAATTCCAGACATAAAATTTGGCCCTTGACCAGATTGAACAGATTTGGGAAGGCCAAATTGAGTAAAAAAAAAAATTTTATCAAAGCTTTTACTATAGTTTTGGTTTTAATATTCCTCAAAGGAATTGCCTCTGGGAATCTTGTTGACGCACACATAATGGTCAACAAATATTGGTTGCCTGACTTGGTCTTAGGTAAGGGAACAACACAATCTACCATAATTCTGCTAAATGATTCGTCAAAAAATGCAGGAATAGGTTGAAGATGAGCTTAGGTATCTTCTGATTGGGTTTTCCTACCATTTGACAAGTATGACAAGATCTGCAGTATTTACAAACATCACTTTTGATTTTTGGCCAATAGAAGTGTGTCAAGATCTTGTGATAAGTCTTATTAATCCCTAAATGACCAGCCAGAGGAGTTTCATGGGCCAAACTAAGTATTTCCTGTCTGTAAGATTTAGGAACTACAATCTGATAGTTCACTGGCCATTCATCACCAGCAGGTACCTCGGGAGGTCTACATTTTCTCATAGGAATTCCATTTTTAATGAAATAACAGACAGGTACTTCAGTGGCTTCAGTTTCACTAATGGCCCTTTGAAACAAACAGGAGATCTCAGGATCTTTTTCCTGTTCGACGACAAGTGATTGTCGTTTGTCACCCTGATTAGATAAAAGAGAATGAGTACGTAAAAGAGGATCGCTGTGATCAATATCTTTTGATTGATCCAAACAAGGAGTGAAAGTGGCCTCATCAAAAGCCTGACCAATACAGGTGTCAGCTAAAGGAATATTTTCTTTATCAAAATCATTCTCAAGAGCCTTCTTTTCTATAGCTGTAATAACTGCACAAGCTGGGTATAAATCAGGGTATTCTTTTTCAATAGGATCAACTTTCTGATCCAAAGAAAGCTTGTCAGTTACAAGTGGATTAACCACAACCTTGTCTCCAACGGGTGAATTAGATACTATACCGACTGTCACAGGTCCTGAAACTAAGACTGATGACAAATTAACAGAATGGAGAGGAACATTAGCAAAGCCGCACTCTACTCCCTGAATGAGAACACTCTCATTAGAAGAAACTTCTCAGAAAAAGGCAAAGTACCTGATAATAAAAGACTCTGAGAAGCTCCTGTATCCCTTAAAATTTTAATAGGGATAGGATTGGCCAAATCACCCAAGAGTGATATAGAACCCTTCGACATGAATGGTTCATAATACTCCATAATAAAATCAGACTGGGGTTTATTAGACCCACCAAATGTATTGCTTTCAATACATGACCGTGACCTTGACCTCTTAGAAATAAGAGCATTTGGGATAGGTCTATCTTGATTCTGATTCCTATATTTCAATTTGAAGCAATCAGAAATAACGTGTCCTTTCTTTTTGCAATAGGTACACGTAGGAAGAGATAAAGATTTTGAGTCAAGTTTATCAGAAGTTTGATTTTAAAAAATTGTGCCAGATTGAGTTTTAGAATTAGTCGTATTAGGCTGAAAGACCTTTTTACCAGTAGACTGCTGAGTGAAAGACTTGCCTACAACAGAAACTTTATGAGTTAAGAAATACTTATCAGCAGCACGAGCAGCATTTTCCAAGGTTTCGATCTGATGCTCTTCAAGATAAATCTTAATGTCGCTATGGACACAATTCTTGAACTCTTCAAGTTATACAAGTTGTTTGAGACTTTCATAATCATGTTCAACTTTCTCGGCTAAGCACCATCTATCAAATAACTGCTCTATTTCTCTTGCGAATTCGACATGAATTTGTCCAGCATCTTTTTTTATAATTCCAAAATTTTTGCCAATAAGCCTCAGGGACTAACTCGTAAACCTTTAAAATGCATTCCTTAACTACATCATAGTCAGTACTTTGGTGAACTGACATTGAATGGTAAATATCACTAGCTTTACCAATTATTACTCATTGTAGTAATTGAGTCCAATGCTTCCTTGGCCATTTCAAATTTTCAGCGACTTTTTGAAAACGAGGAAAATATTTGTCTACTTCTTTTTCTCTAAAAGGGGGCACTAACCTGATATTTCTTGTAATATCAAAACTTGACTTTGTATGTGAAGTGGGATCGTGCTTTTCACTTGCCAGCTCCATTTCTTTCATTTTAATTTGAAATTCCCTTTCATCCTAAGTTCTCTCTTTGTAATTGCATCCCTCCTCTTTCTCAAATTGTAACTGCATTTGTTTATCTTTCTTTTTTTCCAGTCTCTATATCTCTCCTCTTTCTCAAATTGTAATTTCATTTGTTTATCATTCTCTCTTTCCTCTCTCTCTCTCCTCTTTCTCAAATTGCAACTGCAAATGTTTCTCTTCTTTTTGCAAATGCATCTGTTCTTTTTCCTTCTCCAATTGCAGCTACATTTGTTTCTCTCTTTCTCCTCTTTTTTCCAATAGCAGTTGTTTTTCATCTTTCTGATGTTCAAGCTTCCTTTACTCTAATTCCATCTTGTATTTTAATTTCAGTTCCTTTACTTTTATGTCAGAGTCTGACACAGACTTACTGACCTAATCCAAAACACTTTTATCGAAAACATTCTTGTCTTCCAAATCCTGGATCAAAATGCTTTTTATTTCTTGCTTCGTTAAAGAAGATTTTGCCTCAGAAAGATTATATTTTCTGGCAAGTTCAAGCAACTCATCTTTTTTTTTTTCAAACTATCCAACTGCTCCTGAGTAGGACTAGAAAGAAAAGTCTAAACTTTTAATGACGTTGAAAAAAAAACTGTTGATTCCACTAAAGAATTTCAAATAAAATATGAAAAGGTACCTGGGATTTAAAATATTCTGAGAATTAGGGGAATTTAAATTTCAAAAACAATATTTTTGAAATATTTTAGCCAAAATTCATATATCCCAAGAACGAGCTCCCCAATTTTCCTTTGTTACGTGTAGGCTCGTACAAAAGTAACAAAAGAAAAGAGTGAAGTCAACAAGCTTTGTAAATTTAACAAAATAATTTATTTCCCTTAGAAAACAAGGTAAAAATATGAAATAGGACGGTTTGCGAATATAATCCAAACATTAATCCTAGAATTGAATAATATAAGTCCTATCACTAAAAAGTTCTAATTGAATCCAAGTTCGAATCTCGATGAAGTTCCAGTAAGGAAGGCGATGACATCCTCTATCACCAGTTTGTGTTGATGTGTCAACAGTTCCTTGTTGAGTCAAAAAGAATAACATTCCGGCTTTTGAATTCCAAATAATTTATTAAATGTCTTTGTCCAAGAATTTCGTCGAAGAGGAGTATTTTCCAGGGTGAATAAATTATTTTAAATAAAAAACTCAATTCAAATGGCAACAACAGGAAAAATACCTTGAGCACGAAAGTATATATTTACGACTAAACCAGAAAACACTGAGACTGAGAATTAAACCAAACTAAAACGTCCTTTTGACACTCCTGATGGGTCACATGATCACATACTTTGTCCGAACAGCGCAGTAAAAAAATATGTCAATTATCACGTAGGCTAGAATAGCCCTATCTAAGAATCAAATTCCTACACTGGAAATAAATTTAAAAATAAAACTATTTACAACGGACTAACACGTGGGTTGAACATGACCTTGGTAATGACCAAATCATTTTCACTCAATTTTTACAAAATCGGAACCAAGGTCAAGAACTAGGTTATCTAAAAATATAAGGTAGTAATATCTTTGCGTTCTAATCAGGCTAAAAGAACTGAACTATATTTACTGGGAAAATGTCAAATCCCGTAAAAATTATCCTTACAATAAAATGTAATGAAACAAAAACACAATTAAATGAAATTCAAAACCAACACACAAGTTATTTAATTACATATACGTAAAAAAATATATATATATATATATATATATATATATATATATATATATATATATATATATATATATATACACACACACACACACACACACACAGGGGTATATATTTTGATATACTTGTTGTGAAGTTTTAAAGGTAACTTAGCCAAAATGTACAAGTGAAGGTTGTACTTAATATCAAATAAAAGTTTATAAACAAGACATACTACAAGGATCATAATCTAAATGTTGAATATTTATCACATCAACCACTTTCTATGACACACGAAAAAACTCCACAACAAAACGTTCGAGTTCATTTGCTGGTCAAGGTATGTGATAATAAAATGCCATTATTCGTTCATTCATGAAACAATGCGCTGTATATGAATTATGTATTGCATTGACTATGTTCTTTATTGCAAATGTCACATCAATAAAATTCTGTTCGGTTGAACAAAAAAATACGTGTGTAGCATGAAGGCTCGGACATATGTGGTTCTGAGTTGGCATATGGCACAACCGTTAGATAAAAACATTATTTTCATAAGTCAGTGGCTTTGTTAGAAGCAATAATTAAGAAAATTCAGCGAAGAAGCCAATGTTTCAGTGCTTCATCAGTAGTGCTAGTTCAATATTAAGTACAAAAAGCATGGTAAGAAATAGTAGTCATACTTGGTAACGACATAGCTTTATGTTGTAATTATTACTTTTTTGGAATACACCCTTGCCTTTAAGAAAAGTTTAATATCTCTACCAGAATTATGTACAACAATGGATATTGGGTAACACTAACATAGTATAAAAATGGCAAGTCTCGGTAAGTACAGATGCAAAACGATATGTTTGCCCAACTCATAGTGTGAGACTAAAAGACGTACGCCGAAGATCCTGTAATAAAGCGCATTAGCTTGACAGGGATTTTCAAATGCTTTGGCATATTTCTTTGCATAGTATCTTTGTCGGATAAGGAAAGGTAGTATGACTTTGCTGATGAAGATCTTGTTATATCAAGATAGACGTCTGCTAACATGTTCCCCTCCCCCACATGGTAAATAGTAAATACTAATTTGCGATTTTTCTCATTTAACGAGGATAGCAAAGATAAAAATGGCATTCTATGTTCCGCGGTTTAAAACTCGTAAATGCAAGACACTCCTGTAAAGTAATAACCGTAAATGTTATAAAATATTGACCAGCAAATGTAATAAACTCTCGCAAAAACATAACAAAATGTAAATGTAATACACCACATTAACCGTATAATAGTAATTCCACTAAACGTTCATGTTTTTAAACATCACCCATAAATATAAAAAGAAAATTTTGTGTGTTCCATTGAGCATTCCCTAGATGCCACTGCAATGTTTTGTCACTTGTTAACGAGTTCGTCTTTCGATTATTTATTTTTTTAAAGATTTATTTTAAAATATAGTTGAAGCCTTATGTAAAAGGCTTGATGTGAAGTATTTCAACCCAATACATTTTTTCAGAAAAGTCGCGATGTTATTCATATTATTATGTTCAATCGTATTATATTCTATGTATAAATGCGAATATATCCGATTTAATGCATGATAGATCAATGTAGAATCAATATACGCATGAAAGACGGTTACACAAACGAAACAAGAACAAAACACAAAAGCGTAGTTACTATACTTTTAGCATGTTGTTTGCTGTATAAATTTACATTTACAACGAAATAATAAATTAAACAAGTTTGAACCAGGTTGACCTTAATGTGTATATATGCATATGCCAGTGTGCATTTGAATATGTTTATGTACCTGTAAGTATATAAGTAGTGAAGGGGGGCGACATACGGACAATGGGAATTAACATTACAGCCCCCCCCCCCACCGAGGGGATATACGGACAAGATTTATACGGACAAAATCAAAACCCTGGGGGGAATATACGGACAAGATTTATACGGACAAAATCAAAACCCTGGGCCTGTATACGGACAATAGGAATGGAACAGGTGGGATGATGTCACGGTACTGGACACTTGGGTAGGGACAAACACAATAGAGACAGAGATATACAACACATATATAGGCAAGAAAGAATAAATCTTTTCGAGGAATATGAAGTGGCCCTGAAAAGGGCCTTTGGTTCTTCTTCTTCTATTTTCTCCAGTTCTTCCACCAGTTTCTCACTTTCTACATGATTCTTTTCTTCTTCTTTTCCTTCTCTGGCATCCAGTCAGGATGTCCCATAGATCTAAATTTTTCTTGCACTTTTATTCAGTTGTTCTTCAGTCTCTCAAACTCTTCTTTTTCCTTTCTGTTTTCATTCTCCTTTTTCTCTTTTGCCCAGGTCTCTTTGATTTTCTTTACCTATTCTTCCATTACCTTTCTCATCATGTCTTCAGCTTTCTTTAACTGGTCTAGCCCCGACAGGACAAAAGACAACTCGGTAAAATTGGCTACGTCTTTCAAAAAGCACCTCACTTGGATGACATTATTAAGGGCCTCCTTCAAAGTCCCCATTCTCACATATTTAGGATAGATGAAGCCTTTTAATTTTTACTACTTGCTCCTCTGCCATACCTAGCACTTGATCCTTGGCTAATTTCAGGCTGGTGACTTGACTGGTCACAAAGTCTTTCGTAACTCGATATCTCCATTCTTTTTCAAGTCATTCCACCACGTAGGCAGCATCAACTATCCAGTAATAACTGTCTTTCAATTTGTTGAACAAGTCCATATTGTGTTGACTAGTCAACGCCGGGTAGCCAGACTGACGAGCGCTCCGCGTTATATACGTGAAGCACGGACGTGAAGGAAAACATCCCTTACACTCACTTTACATATTATACACTATCCACACAAACGGGATGAGAAGAAAAAAACACACCATATATATTATCCACACAAACGTACGCGAACGCATAAAACACACCATATATACTATCCTCACAAAATAACGCGAATGCATAAAACACACCAAATATACTATCCACACAAACGTACGCGAACGCACACAAACACACCATATCTACTAACCACACAAACGTACACGAACGCACAAAAACACACCATACATACTATCCACACAAACGGACGCGAATGCATAAAACCCACCATATCTACTATCCACACAAACGTACGCGAAGGCATAAAACACACCATATCTACTATTCAAACAAACGAACGCGAACGCAAAACACACACACACACACACACACACACACACACACACATCAGTAAAGGAGCTAGTGTTTATAGTCACACTACTCTACATTCACACAAATTGGCAACTTGAATAGTCTCTCTTTTCTAGAGATCTGGTTAGCCCTGAGAAGGGCTCTTTTTCCTTTTAAACTTCAGATTCACCTGGCCAATGTCGGCACCTCACTTGTCGGGCCTCACACACATAACGACGACTCCAGTCCTGCTCTCAATTGATCTTTGTGGTTGGGAACGCAGACGAGATTTGAGTGGCTTCACTATGCCACTCCTCCGTTTGTGGAATAGTGAAGACTTGTTGTTGTTCCCTCTGTCTTCTTCTATGCCACACCCGGGGATGATGATAATGATGATGTCTCTGCGGCTACAACTCTTGCCGCTGTCTCTCCAACTCCTCCATTGCCTCTTCTTCCCAGTTGTCTGTCTGGAGGACAGCGGCTCTTGGTACTGGTGGCAGAGGTTGTGGCTGACGTTGTTGTTGTGGAGGTGGTGGTTGTGGAGGCGTTGGTGTCCCCACCTCAGGCTTGACCTCACACAGAGGTCTCAGTATGAGGTGAGGCAGGACTCCTCTCTTCTCTTCCTTCTTCTCTTCTTTCTTCTTTTTTCCTCCTCTTCTCCCACCCGGTCTGCTTCTGCAATGGCCTCCATGGCCAGCTCGTCCAGGAGGCTCCTGGCATATTCCAGGTGCATCTGAAGTTCTAAAAGCTTGGTTAGTCTGCTATTCATCTCCAATGTTGATGCGTCAACGATGGGAAGCAGACTGACGATAGCGTCGCTTTATATACTTGGAGCACGGACGTGAAGGAAAACATCCCCTGACACCAAAATTTACAATACCCATATCATAACCAAAAAACATGGAAAGCGCGGACCTAAAAGAAATACTCACGTTGACTTTTTTACTTACAAACACAGACACACACTATTGGACAAGACAGAGAAACAAAGTGTTTATAGACACACTTCTATTTTTTAACATAAAAACACACAATTTTTGGCAATTAATTAGTATGTCTTTTCGAGAGTGTTGAGGTAGCCCTGAAAAGGGCTGGTTTTGTTGACGGGGAGTGATGGCAGTCTTTTATTGTCTAAGATTGCATCGCCGTCTGGCGGCAGGCTTTCCTACAGGATACGGTCTGCTTCTACTCGGCAGTCGACAAAACCTCTGTTTGGTTCCAGCTGCTGTTGTTGCTGTTCTCTCTGCTGCTTCTGAAGTCTGTACTTCTCTGTCCACTTTTCTTGTTCTTTCTTTATTTCCTCTCTGAAAACCTCTTCTACCAGGTCTTGGGCTATTGTTAACATCCTGATATTCTCTGTCTCTTCAGGCTTTGGTATGAGGTTTTGCCTGACACGATGTAAATTCACGTAAGCTTCGTTCAGCTTGGCTAGTCTGAAAGGCATGTTCATAGGTGGACGAGTCAACCATGGATGGCCAGACTGGAGACCGATCCGCTTTATATGGTTCAAACGCGGACGCGATAGAAAACGTCCCTACTGGGTTTTTTTGTTGGGTCGAAACGCTATGATAGCTAATGTTATGGTGAGAGATAGGGAGAAGTCAAAGAGCATATATTCACAGTGTTTTTTAAAACAGATGAGAGACACATTTTCTTTTTCAAAACACAACATTGTTTATCCAACAAACAACTAACCACTAACAAGTAACAATAACATCAAACAAAAGTTTTTTGACAACGTTGTGAAATCATTTGAGATTTCCACTGATGTAAGTCATGAGGCCATTGATGTACACTATGTTTCCTAGCTTCATTGATGTACACTATTTTTCCTAGTTTCTAGAAGAGTTACGATCAAAATAAGTCACTAAATGTTCTAAAGAATATCCAAGACTGCGTTGATGAAGAAAATACACACAATATTGTCCACACACCATGGAATCTGTGCCTTGTAATTTCACATTATTGAATCGTGTAGTCTGGGCATTTCTTCTCATAAAGTCGATGATGTCGTCTTTCAAAGGGGGTAATCCATACGAATCAAAATACTCCACACAATCCTCTTTAGGGAAGTAAAAGGCGACCCAGTTGGTTCCTGGGAGATGATTGTCGTCCGTGTTGATGACATAAGCTTGATGGTCTTGAGGTTTGTGATGAGGTAGTTCATCTATTGCGCACACGACAGGATTCCAAGAAGCAGTGTACGAACTGTTGTTCAAAAGGTACTAAAGTTCGCAGGAATCCATTTTTCTTGTTTGTTTTTTTTTTTCACAGGAAATGATAAGTCATCAATTCAATTCTGACTTTTTGTTTGAAAATCTCTGACAAGTAACCGTTTCTTTGCTTCGTCTCCTCACTCTGGACTAAGAGAGCTTCGATGCGATAGATCTCTAGAGTAAACAATGGAGGGCAGAAATGATCATGCAAGCCTTTATACCACTCATGCAACACTGCTTCTTCCGAGATGAGACTCCATGAATCGTCCAGTTACTTGTCCAATTTTTCTTCTAGGCTCATCATCAGACATTTATCGTGTTGAATTTCATCGTTTTGACATCCATAGCAATCTTTCTTGGTAAATTACGTAATTTTATCCGCCAGGTGTTTAGCAAAACAGGACACTAAATGTTGTTCTTGGTCTGGCCATCTGGACGTGACCACTATGTCCTCTTCGTCTTTATCTTGGGGTTCTGCTTTCACGGTATCCTCCCATTCCATTTCCAAAGATTCTCTACTGTTCAAAGAGGGATAAGAGTCTTCCATAGTTTCTAATAGTCTAGAATGACTTCTCTCAAACTGTCAAACTGTTGATTTCGATGGTATTATCGAGTTCGGCATACAGGATGACGTTGACCGTCTCGGCGAGAGCTTCTGCAAACTGAACTTCCACACGCAGTTGACCAGATTTTATAGGGTGGAAATGTCCCTCGTCGCTGCCTTGGTCTGGAGTGAAATCAAAGGCCCACAAAGTGTAACCTCCTATATAATCTTCGTACGAAATGCCGTGACTGGTGTTGGTTCCTAGTTGTCCGGTAGCTTCGTAGAGGGACAAGTACGATCTCAAGTAATTCTTCTGGGCAAAGTTAGATTCGAAAGGTCTGGTACACAAGGTCTTGCCATCGCGACTGACTTCGATCTTGGACACTCTATAGTGCTTAAACTGGAAAGGATTTTGATCGTGGACTCCGTTGAGGGCTGCATTGCTGACGATGCCAACGATTAAATGTTTGGGTAACTGTCCTTGGAAAAGATGATCTTCGATCTTGGATCGGAGTCCAGCAGCAGTAGTGAAAGCTTTCTCTTCTACGCGTCGTATCGGATACTTGGAGGTCGTTCTGCTCAACGTGTGACTGATGTCGTTTCCCGCTTTAGGTAACACTTCAACGCGGCGCACGTAAAGTCTGGCTTCTTGGATGATGGTTTTGTACTCGTTGGCATGAGCCATCAAATGGAAAGCGACACTCTGAGATTTAGTCTCAGGCGAATATCCACTTCGTTGAGCAAATACTTGTCTTGCAACCACATGTCCAAATGCAAACGATCCATCAATTCTAAACTACGACCTTGCATGATTTTCTTTTGACGGTCATTAAAACCCACATTGTGAGGATCGTCATCTGCTGTCAGGGCTGTGTCGTTAAACTTGCTCTGACCTGCGATGTTAGGTTTCCAAATCACGCAAGCATCTAGATGAGTGTTCTTGGCCTCTTTTCCGTACGTCAAGAGATTTTCCAGGTACGCTCGGTAAGGGTAAGTATCCATGCTACTGTTGACCAGTTTGTTATTCAAGTAAAAATCCACTTCGCTGAACAAGGAATGCATGAAATTGTTGACGGGAGCTACTCTGGCATCGGCTCCCGGATTGGTGTTGTCCGTTTTGATCACTTTCAGTTTCAGATACAAGTAACTGCTATTCAGACTGATGTAATCTTCGGGCTGTCCTTTGATTTCAAATTCAATGGGAGCTGAATCCGTCAAAGAGGAGACGGGATGAAATTCGACATATTGTGATTCTTGCATCGTCATCATGGTGGGTGGCATGGCAAACAGGTCCAGTTCCGACTTGGAACAGGCGCAAGACTCTCGGTGCATCATTTTCTGTCTCTCTGTGATTTAATAATCAAAAACGTCTAAGTCTCGGACGGTTCTTCTTTTCTCTGAGGGTGTGAAGTCCTCTAATGTTGTGTTTTAGTCGTCTCTTTCTGCCTTGTCCTTGCTGTGGCGCCAGGGAAGCAGGAATGCCTGACTCGCCAGCGTCCAGGGGATTTATAGAAGTTTCTGGTCGACCCAAAATGTGTTTGCCTGTTTGAAGACATTTTTGCTTGCTCTCAAGAAAGCTTCTTTTGGGGTTTTGTTTGTCAATGATGACATTTTGGATAAATTCTTTACCTTGCGTCAACGCGGCATCTTTCAAGGCGTGCAATCCCCGTGTCACCATCGGTTTCAAAACGGGAGCCACCGAACGAAATGCCAATTTCAGTATATCACCTAAACCATGTCCTTGCTGTCGAGCGACTCCTTGGTACACAGGATGCATGACTGACAAGAGGTTAAAGTAATCGTTTTCGAAAATGGAGTTTCACTGTGACTTTCCCTTTGGTGAATGGAATATTTTGTCCCAGATCTCCTTTTATAGTAATGTTGACAGTGTCGAAATACGACTTACTGACGGGCAAATAGTGAGGATGTACAAATTTGCGGTGAACGTGATATTTGTTTCCACCTTCCTCGTCAGCGTTCGTGGCAGAATCCACTTTAAAAGGAATGACACGCAGTAACGGTACGGAGGTGTGTCCCACCACGTTGTACTCCGCCACATCGGAGTACACAAAGATCAAATTCAGTCTTTGGTTCATTTCTACAAGGAATCGAAAATATTTCGCAAAATCCAAGTTGCCGGTAACGGATGGTATTTCGTTTGTAATCTTGATCAACTTGGGATCTCCACCCAAAATGTCATACAATTCAGGACAAAATGTAATGGCCAATACTGTGTCCATTGAAAATTTGATCAGTAGGCGACGAGATATTTTATGATACTCGAGGGTGGCACTTTTTCTGACTTTCTCCAAGGCTTTACCAAACACGGTATTGAATTTGGCAGGAATCGTGTTCACCAAATGTTGACCGCTAAAATAATAGCCTGCAGGAATGGTCAACAGATAGGTGAACCGTTTAGTTTTGGGATCTTGTGTTTTCACAGAGTCACTTGTAGTGGTGCGTTCATCCAAGTTTTGTTGCACTTGCTCGTCATGAACTTCCACTGTAAAAGTGTTTTGATTTGGAAGGATATTTAGGATTTGTGTAGGGTGAATCATTTCCACTAAAGCCACTTCCCAAAGGACTTCGTGATCCAATTGGATGACCTGAAGCAGTTTGGCCGTGTAACAGCATTAGGTGTTTTTGGGAAACACCTCCATGGAACTGTCACTGGGTAACGTTAAGTAAAATTGGTTATTCATAATTCCAGAGTTCAGGTGTCTGAGGGGTCGCTGGAAGTCAGAGGAGTGTCTAAAAGAGGATTGTTATGGTGACTGTTGGAAGGGGGCTGACGTTGAACGAAAGGCTCACGTAGTTGTTCCCATTAGAGGAATATTTTAGGGGCGGATTGGGGAGAAGGTAACCGATGCAACTGCTGAGTAAAATGGTCCACAATTGTTTGTCTCCTTGTTGCAAACTCAAATTGGCAGTGGCAGCACCGATGACACAATACACCACAAAGATTTGGCAGAAAAAGACGATTTGTGTTTTAGGCACACGTTCTCCACACCACAACCACAAGGGTTGCTTTTGTAGATCTTGCAGAGAAGAACTGGGGGGAAGGAGTGGTTACTGCGGTAGCTGAGGCTGTGTTGAAGGGCACGATGGTTACTTCTTTTTATAGTCGATGATGTGCGAAGCGTCGATCCAAGAGTCAAAACTGGGAGGATATCCTTTCCAACATACTTTAACTTCTTTGACACGTAGTTTTCCCACTTTTCGGGTTCTTCGATCGAGAATGCTTTCGATCTCGAACACGTCGTCTTCTTTTTTGGTCACACGTTGTAACTCGGACAAGTAAAACGTTCCTTTTAACACTTGCCCGTTCATGTCTTCCAATTTATAGACGGGAGGATAACGGCCAGGCACTCGTTCAGTGACACGAAACAATTCGGTGGCCCGGTTGAGTAAGTAACCTTTGTCGAAAGTGTGTTTGGTTTTGCCAATGCGCACCCAAACTCCTGCTGACAACACTCCACCTTATTGGGGACAGTCACTGTCGGGGACGTACCAAGCAGGCGCTCGAAGACGGTCACTTCGTTGTCGTGAGTCACTTCTTGGGGGGCACGTCCGATGCTCCGATAGTAAGATTGGTTGTACGATTGGACTAGGTGTGGCAAGACGTCGATGTACTTGAGAGTGTGTTGATGCGTAAAATATTTCCACATGCGTTCTTTCAAGGTGCGTTGAAAACGTTCCACGATGCTGGCTTTGGTTTCGGGATTCTCGGTGGTGACAAAACGAATGTGACGTTTCTTCAATTCTTTTGGAAAGCTTGGTTCAGAAATTTGGTGCCTTTGTCGGTTTGGCAACGAAGAGGGTGACGCCCGCTTTGTTTCAACACCAGTTTGAGGGCTAGCACTAACTCACTGCTCGATTTGGAAGTCAATGGTACGACCCAAGCAAATCTGGAAAAGACGTCGATGACACAAAACAAATATTTGTAGCCACGATTGTAGATGGCCAAATGAGAGACATCGGCTAAATCGGCTTGCCATTGATGATTGATGCCCTCCACTTGGGTGCGACTTCTGGAAAATTTTCGTCGAATGGGTTTGTGTAAGGTGTACGTGGCTTGTTCTTGTAACCAGCGTTGCACTTGAGGCAAACGAACACTTTTCAGTCGATTTTTGGCAGCACGATACAATTTCTGAACTCCTCCGTAACCTGCAGGATGGGATGGATCGTAGTAAATGCTGGCTAACACCTTGTCCATTTTTTAATAAGTGATCCACTCATCACTGATGCTACTCTGAATGGGACGAGGGGGTGGCTTGGAAACGACTTTACGTGTCCGATGTGCCACGGGAGTAGTAGTCGAGGGTAGTGGTAGTGGTGGTGGCGGTGGTAATGGGATGGCTTTGGTCTTCTTTTCTTTTTTCACTTCTGGTTTCCCTTCTTTCTTTTTTACTTCTGTCGAAGGAGGAGTGGACATCATCTTTTTCACCCATGCTTTAAGTTCTTCTCGTTGGGGTGTAGGGGAAGGGGTCAACAAGGACGCTGAAATCTTACTAGGGATGGGAGGTGCTAACGGTGTTTGAAAGACTTCTCGTGCTTCTTCTTCCTCGGGCATCCGTGGGGCTACGACTGTCTTGACCACTGGTGGTGGTGGTGTTGGTGATGGACTTTTCTTCAGGGCCTTAAAATCTATCAGAGTGGGTTGTGTTGTTTCGTCTTAAGCTTTCTGATGAAAGATTTGCAGTCGTTGCAACAATTGACCGTGCCGTTGCGATTTTTCCGTTTCTGACAAATCGCCGCGATCCATCAATAATTGCAACTCGTGTTGTAACTGGGACATCCCGGTCAAATGAGGATTGGGAGTTAAATGTGGGACCGGTTCTTCTTGCCAACGATGGTATTCCATCCATCGTTTGTAAGGCACTAAAGTCAGTTTCTGACTTCCATCATATTTCAAGGGTTACATCTGAGATCTTTTCATTCCAGAGGTCCCTTTTATCTTCCTGACCATTTTACATTGAAGCTATGGCGGGTAAAATTTTTCCCAATATACCCAACATAGGTTTCGCTATTAAATTGGTAATAAGTCCCATCAGGGGTAAAAATCAGCCGCGTTGCACCAACATCTTTAGCTTTTGACGAAAGTGTATTTTCGTTTGGACCATTTGGCGAAGAACGTGTCGATGTTTGGCAAAGCATTTTTTCTGGTGTTTAGTCAAAGGTATTTTTCCTTTCAGGACATTCAGACAACATTCGCTCACGGTATCGATGACGTCTTTGGAGGCGGTTTGAATGAGTTTTTTCGCATGGGTGGAGAAGCTTTGGACAGGACGGACAACATATCCCAATATTTGACTAAACGAGGTGGCAGTCCTTTTCTTTTCTTTCCTTTGGGGTTAGAAGAAGTATGTCTTTTGGTGGGTGACATTTTGCTTGGTTGGTTCGCTAGTTCCGGGGCACACACCAAAAATACACTAACGTCGATGACTTGTCACACTGCCTTTTATCCTTTTTATTTTTTTTTTTTTTTTTTTTTTTTTTTTTTTTTTTTTTTTTTTTTTTTTTTTTTTC
>JAECUM010032466.1:0-21390 GCA_016617855.1 Megalonaias nervosa
TCATGTACATAGCACTGTCGAACAACGCCATAATGCCATTATTAAGAACACCAACCCTAACATCAGCTCCATATTCAGTATCATCTATTTTTAAAATTACACCTTCTAGTTGAATAAATGCTTCAGGGGTAAGAAATATCTGCTTGTATCCTGAACTTGCAGCTCAATTCGACCACGCTGATTTGGCTGTCATGCGTCATAAGAATAATATTGATAATAACACATCGATTCACCTTTGAGAACTGTTGCATCCATGTCGAATGCGGGATCAGATACACGCTGGAAAATTTTATTTGTTATCAATGCCATTGCTGCTATTTTTTAAATTTGCAGCTTGATTGATTATTTTACTAACATTTGCAGGCATAACTTCTGTGCTGGGTAATTTTACTGACTGAGGTTTTCGTCGTGCTAATTGTGATTGGTATTGCTTTCGGAGTTATCCTTCTAAATACACCCTTAACAATATCACTAAGTCCATCTCCGTTGTAAGTTTCACGTTTTATATGTAGGTAATCGCGAATTTATCACCCTGATCATGGTCGGTCCAAGGTAAGCATTATAATCATCTTTTTTTCTTGTCACTGATTTAATTGTATCCCCTTAATTGATCACTGCAGTAATCATCAGCGATTTCATTGATGAGGGATCAATAAACATTAATATCCATGATATCGCCTGTAAATAATCTCTGACACATAGCAGCTGCTTCATTAATGATTTCTGGGGAATTATTACCAGTTCGTTTTCCGCCAATCAGAATTTCTAGTCTGTCCATGTCGGCAAGAACGTTATTGGGGCATGGAGTAATAAGACCACTTCCCCTGGTACCTGTACCAACACCATTTCCAGTTCTTTCATCTTCCTCAATACGATGTGGTCTGAATAGCGATTTTTCTTGTGATAATATATCTCTGAGTGATGGTACTCTTTAAATTTCTTATACTTGTCTCGCAAAAGTTTCAAATCATCTTTATGTTTATCAGTGATTCTAGATATACCATGGGACTTTCGAAATACAAAAGGAATCCAATTTTTTTCTGAAACACTGGCAGTTTCTGGATCTAATAATGTTTCACAATGTGGATATCATGCTGCGGCAACCGCTACTGCATTTTCACAAAGTATCCTATGACACTATTTGGTAAATCGTGCTGGTGGTTTTGGTTTTGGTGTAACAAGATCCCCTACATCACTGAATTCATCACGAACTTTGTCAACACTCTCAAGTACTTGTATTTCTTTTTGTATTTGTGGCTGAGCTGTAGCTATTTCATCCGGAAGTTCTCATAGAATCTGTTTTGTCTTTTTTAGCTCTTTCTGCTGTTTTTCCAGTTGCTATAATGGTTTGCTCCATGGGAAGAAGATCTTTGGTAGCCTTCGTACATGGTTTAAATAATTGTTCTGCACTTTCTGCAAATTCCACCTGAGACTCTTGATGCGATTATAATTGTTGCTTGACAGAGTCTGGGACAGGGGGGAGATTTCTTAATTTCCTCTAGTCGTTGTCAAGCTAGTTTAGCTGTGTGAGATTCCATTATTGATATAATAATGATTTAATTAAGCACACCCACATAGCAGCAGGTAAGGCAATGACAAAGACAGAGTGAGCGCGTGAGTAAACAAACATGCCATAAAAAACAAAAACATAAAAGTATAAAAATAAAGCAACATAGATAAGCTAACCCAATTGGAAAAGTATCGGGTCAGTTAGAGACTTTGGTTTTGACATTATTTATGTTTGTATTTTCATCTCCATTGGAAACTTTATCTTTTGGCGAAATCTCTAATTGAAAATTTTGTAGGATTTGCCCTTCCTGCTGCTGCTTATTAAATATCACATGTATATTAACAATGCATATTAATACTGTCTGTTGTCAGGGTGGTCATTAGTATCCTTCACAAACATCATTAACGGACCAGCTGATCTTGAATAATCGTCGATGTATCTTGCAAGGCCAAGTATCATCGTGGCAACATCGACATATTTCTGGATCGATTCAATATTTCTTTCATCAGTCATGTACATAGCACTGTTGAACAACGCCATAATGCCATTATTAAGAAAACCAACCCTAACATCAGCTCCATATTCAGTATCATCTGTTTTTAAAATTTCACCTTCTAGTTGAGTAAATGCTTCAGTGGGTAAGAAATATCTGCTTGTATCCTAAACTTGCAGCTCAATTCGACCTCGCTGAGTTGGCTGTCGTGCGTCATAAGAATAATATTGATAATAACGCATCGATTCATCTTTGAGAACTGTTGCATCCATGTTGAATGTGGGATCAGATACACACTGGAAAATTTTATTTGTTATCGTCTAACACGAAGACCACTTCCTGCTATCCGACTAGCAGTGATATTTTTTTCTTTTCTTCTGACATTGGTACACCAGCCATCGATGGCAATGCCATTGCTGCTATTTTTTTTTATTTGCAGCATGATTGATTATTTTACTAACATTTGCAGGCATAACTTCTGTGCTGGGAAATTTTACTGGCTGAGGTTTTCATCGTACTAATTGTGATAGTCTATCCTTGATTGCTGATAATGCTTTACTGGCAACATCACTAACAGCACCAATACCTTTATCATGAACAACATCAATAGCTTTCATCCCCAGTTGCTTTGCAATTGGTATTGCTTTCAGAGCTATCCTTCTAAATATACCCTGAACAATATCACCGAGTCCGTCTCTGTAGTACGTTTTACGTTTTATATGTAGGTAATCGTGAATTTATCACCCTGACCATGGTCGGTCCAAGGTAAGCATTATAATCATCTTATTTTCTTGTCACTGATTTAATTGTATCCCGTTAATCAATCACTGCAGTAATCATCAGCGATTTCATTGATGAGGGATCGATAAACATTAATATTCATGATACTGCCTGTAAATAATCTCTTGACACATAGCAGCTGCTTCATTAATGATTTCTGGGGAATTATTACCAGCTTGTTTTCCACCAATCAGAATTTCTAGTCTGTCCATGTTGGCAAGAACGTTATTGGGGCGTGGAGTAATAAGACCACTTCCCCTGGTACCTGTACCAACACCACTTCCAGTTGTTTCGTCTTCCTCTATATGATGTGGTCTGAATAGCGATTTTTCTAGTGAAAATATATCTCTGGGTAATGGTGCTCTTTTAATTTCTTCGACTTGTCTCGCAAAAGTTTCAAATCATTTTTATGTTTATCGGTGATTTTAGATATACCATGGGACTTTCGAAATACAAAAGGAATCCAATTTTTTTCTGAAACACTGGCAGTTTCTGGATCTAATAATGTATCACAATGTGGATATCATGCTGCGGCAACCGCTACAGCATTTTCTCAAAGTATCCTATGACACTCTTCGGTAAATTGGGCCGGTGGTTTTGGTTTTGGTTTTGGTGTAACAAGATCCCTTACATCACTGACCTCATCACAAACTTTGTCAACACTCTCAAGTACTTGTATTTCTTTTTGTATTTGTGGCTGAGCTGCAGCTATTTCATCCAGAAGTTCTCATAGAATCTGTTTTGTCTTATTAGCTCTTTCTGCTATTTTTTCCAGTTGCTATAGTGGTTTGCTCCATGGGAAGAAGATCTTTGGTAGCCTTCGTAACTGGTTTAAATAATTGTTCTGCACTTTCTGCAAATTCCACCTGAGACTCTTGATGCGATTACAGTTGTTGCTTGACAGAATCAGGGACAGGGAGAGATTTCTTAATTTCCTCTAGTCGTTGTCAAGCTATTGATATAATAATGATTTAATTAAGCACACCCACATAGCAGCAGGGAGGGCAACGACAAAGACAGAGTGAGCGCACGAGTAAACAAACATGCCATAAAAAACGAAAACATAAAAGTCAAAAAGTAAAGTAGCATAAATAAGCTAACCCAAGTGGAAAAGTATCGAGTCATTTAGAGACTTTGGTTTTGACATTATTGATGTTTGTATTTTCATCTCCATTGGAAACTAATTGAACATTTTGTAGGATTCGCCCTCCCTGCTGCTGCTTATTAAATATCACATGTATATTAACAATGAATATTAACACAGGAATTTTGACACAAATGATAAATGCTGTATACAGTTTACTTGACTGTCATAATGTACACTATCACAAGTGGGATTTATGTGTCATATGAACTTATGAGTTGTTAAACCTAAAACAATGGATTTTTGACTTATAAATATTAAAAGTTTCATTAGTAGCCTCTTTAATCATACATACTTGTATTGTTGGCAGCCATTTTAAAGTTATTGTGGATTTCATAATCCTGTTTTATTCCAGTTCCAGTTATGACGGTTCAGTTGACAGATACCTCAGATGAAACATTGACGTCAACATTAAATATTGTCAGGGGAGGAATTACTTACATAAGATGTAGCACTGCTCCTCGTGGCAGCAGACCTCCTGCAACATTTCACTGGTATAGTAGAACATTGAACCAGTCACCAGTACTCATTGGGAACCAATCTGTTTCCTCCACACCTGGTTCAATAATGGTACCAGGGCAGCCAGCATCAGACCTACTGCTATCCTACAGTACACTAACACAGACAGGAGCTACAGTATATCAGAATATGTATATATTCTGTGAAGCTCGAGATGAGATGAGCACTGGGAACTATACACAGTCTGGGGAAGTTCAGCTCAATATAGTGTGTATGTACGCTCTTTATTTTTACTGAAAATGTTGTTGGAATATTAAAGTTGTATAAACTGTCAGAAATGAGCAGGAACATACAAAGTAAAAAAGTGGATCATTATTTTAAATTTTATATTTTGTATCAATAGATCAGAAAAGCTTATGGGCTTGCCTGTCATCATCGTACATTGGTTCGTACTAGGTTGCTGTTGCTACCACTCCTAAACTACATGGAGAATTGCCATGAAACTTTCATCCCAAAGTTCAGTTGGTCCTAAATGAAATTGGTGCTATTTAAGTTTGGACCAAACAAGTCAGAAAAATCATGGATTAGAAAGAGCTGTACATTGTCGATTGGTCTGATAGTACAAGCTTGTTAATACTGCTCCTCCTGAGTTATGAGGAGGATTACCATGAAACTGTGAACACATTCATTCCAAGGTCTACTTGATCCTGAATGAAAATGTTGCTGATTTGACCTCCAATCTGGCCACCATGGAATCCTTCTTAAAAGTCTTGTTATCACTACTTCTCATAAATGGATGGTCAGATTGTAATGAAATCTTTACCCCAAGATGTCTTATGACATTTGGTTAGTCCTAAATAAAAATAGGGCCTATTTTCCAGCTCAAACATGGCACCCAGCTTGAAAAATTGTGTTACTGCTATTCATTTATGATCGATGGTCACATGGACATGGGGTTTTTATCCAAACACCATGAAACTTTAAATACACATGAAAAGGTCTAGTTGATCCTAAATGAAAATGTTACCAATTTGAAAACTATAATGTATAATGGCCACCATAGCAACCATGTTTAAAATCTTGTTCTTTAAAATTGTGCAAATCATACATCCAATATGTATGCCATGACAGCCATATTAAAAATCTTATATCTATTTACTCTGTCTGAATTGTCATATTGATGTCAGGGTTTGCATCAAAAGGTTTCTAATATATCTTGTTGGTCCTAATTGAAAATGGCGCTGGCCTGACATTCAATATGGCCACCATAGTTTAAAAGTCTTAGTATTGATTAAAAATACTCAGTAATTAAAAGTAGAAATGACCTTTTCTTGGATTCCTGGAAATTTTATTTATATTGGATAGTATAGTATCAATTCCTCTGAGAATCTCTTTTTTTTAAAGAATCAGCAAGCATGAGCATACTGACTTTGATGGAAAACAACTGAAACTCAGTTGGAAGCTTTTTGTGTACCTAATAATGCATTGAATAAGTTAACCATCAAAGTATTTCTCTTGAGCACGAAAGTAATTCTATCAGTATAAAATTGTACTATAATATGGTATTTCATCTTTCAGATCCTCCATTGGTCCAGCTTTCCCCGAACTACTCTTTATATAATGTGACAGAAGGAACACAGAATTTTGTTTTCACCTGTAATATTACTGAGGCCAACCCTTTGCCTCGGTCAGATGGTTATAATTGGTTCCACAAATCAATAGTTATGCAAGAACAAGTCTTATCCTTGTACACCATTCCAAGTGTAGAGAAGTCACATGATGGAGAGTACAGATGTACAGCTAAGAATGATTATGGCAGTGGAACATCAAATTCTTTGGTTCTTAATGTACATTGTGAGTATATTTACACCTTGACACAGATATTAAATTGTTGTGGGTGCATTAAATCATGTATTGGAGGATAACCATTCTCCCAGTTATTATGAACAGAATGTTGTAGACTTCATATTTTGTGCAATGTTTAAGTGCTATAATGAAGAGAATTTCAATAATAAAACAAAAACAATATTTAGGATGGAAATAAAATTTGCATAAAGGCTGCTCTTCTTGTCTAAATAAATTTTTCATGATGTATATAGTGTCATGCATTTCTTATTTACATAAAAAGCACACCAGATCATACAATAATGAACATTTGTATTTTATTAAGAGATGATCTTTAATTAGTCTACTTGGCACTTTCACATCATTCCATACCAAATGACTATTTTTAAAGTCTCATAATTTAAGAAGTTACATTTGACAATGAAATGTCTGTTGATTGTGGAATACTTTACAGACATTTGACATGCTTAAGGGAAGATAAAATATAAATAGTATAGATATTATTAATTTGCTGTAATTAAAACAAATAGAACATAAATGCATCAATTGGAGATCTACATTGACTATCCAATCCAACGGTTCTATTGCTCACCATCTCATTAACGGTATTAGTTTTACCAGGTCTCAATTAATTTTCTAGGATTGTTGCTGAGATATGTTTTCTTTCAAATAGTTTTGGCATGTTGCAAATAATACTTTCAGGCCTTTCATCTACTGTAGCTCCAGTCAGATGAGCTCCAGGCAAACAATACCACTTGCATACACTTGAACTCCAATCCACCTCATTGTTCATACCTTTGTGTATTTCATTCTCTCTTGATGGTACAGATCAAAGAGCTCAGTTGGCTTCGTAACACACTGGCAGTTTGTTTTGTACCATATGTGACTAAAACATTGCACACCACTCTTTTGTGACGAGTAAAGATACTGCAGTACCTGATAATAATACACTAAAAGCTTTGAAGTGTTAGAACGGTAGCAAATTGCACTACTAAAGATATAGATTAAGTAGACTTTCGACAACTGTGCTCAGACTAGTTTAAGATCAGAAACAAATTATAAAATAACACTTTGAAACACCTTGAGCTGTGAAGAAAGTTATTTTAAAACTGTTTGGTCATAGATTAAAAATTGCGTTAATTATACAGCTATTACAGAAATCACAAACATAAGGTATCCAATGCTAATAATATGCATTTAGTTTGCATATTATTAGATTCTAAAATAAAGTTAAGGCAAGTTTCGTTTAGTTTCATTGTAATATGAGGCAACTCGTTCAATATATGTTTTTTTCTGGTTGGTTGGCTGTTGCTGTTTCTCATTGCCAACCCAAGAATTTTTTTTCTTCTCCTTTTGTTAAATAAAAGAAAAATAACACTTTGCTGAAACTGATTTGTCCATCTAATCGAGCTGGTTTTGCCCAGTACTTTGAAATGCTTAATATATTTTATATACTAATCATTATAATGTATATATAATGTTTTTTTATTTTATTAAAGAAACTTGCTTCTCTGCCATCACCTTAAAACCAATGCAGTAGGAAACAAGCATGTATTTTGGCCTGATGTGATAAATGTTGTTTCAACAAAATTGAGCCACTTGCAGATTGATGGTAATGCAGCTGTTGGGTTTTGTGATAGCTATTACATCTGTTGCATTTATAGTTACTTGCATATGTCACATTTATTTTTGCCAGCAGGTGTAATTGCATATAAATCTGTTTACATAAAAATCTGTGAGATATCTGCCATTTCAAATGACAAATTAGCAGTCATTACCTCTTTGACTTAAGTGCATGAACAGAATTCATTTCCCAGAGAAACAGTACAATTGTTCTGCATGTTATTATGTGTGGCTGTATCTTGTTTATAACTTTTGTCCATGATTGTAGATTGTAAGGGTCCCTTGTAAGCAACATCATTATATAGCTAACCTTTGTCCATGATTGTGCTTTATGGTTTAAGATAATGATCATTTGTAAACATACTTACTTGGATTAGAGTTCAGGACATTGATTTATGCCTGGGAAATTCTATGCTCTACCTGACTTCTCTTAGGTTGGTTGCAAAACTTGAAGTAAACAGATCTGACCTTGTTTACAAATTTGATGGAAATTTGATTAAAAATATCCCACATCATGGCCATCTTATTGAGTCTTAGTTTTTTTATATAAGGTTGTTTACATCAAAATTATTCATTCTCATCTGCGCTCATTGATACTTTTGGACTAAATTACTCTTTTGGGAATATTGTAAATTCATTCAAAGTCATTCTGGATTATATCATTACAATATATCAATATTGCTAGGACATCAGCTCACTTAAGACTATTGGGAAATCAGCACATTCAGGATTGGAATTTATTTGGAGCACCACTTGAATTGATTTGGAATACTCTGTACTTTTGGACTTGTGATAGAACTTTCAGGACTGTTTGGGATTTAATTTACAATGCCGTAAAATTTTGACTTTGTATTCTCTGAAAATAAATTTGTTAAACTTGTTGGTTTTCGTTCATTTCTGTTACAGTGTTTGCAACAGAAAAGTAGGGACTCTTCCTGATTACAAATTTAAGCTTTAGAATGATCCTAATGTTGGCGGAGCATTTCAAACTATGGAAAGTATTTATGATAGAAATGTACATATTTCCTTTGCAATTTTATCAGTATATTTAGAGGACAATGACCTGAGGGTGTTTCCTCTAGAATAGGCATATTGATTGAGCCCAAGTCATCTATAGGGACCTAGGCTAATTATTAATAGAAATGCATGCATATTCATTTATTGTAGATAGATAACAAGGACCAGGATGCCATCTATACACACTATAGGCCTAACACGTTTTAAAGAGTCCAAGTCATGTACACAGACCTAGGATAAATATTAATAGAAACGTATTCAACCATTATTTTATATGCAGTACCAGTAGAGGACAAGGGCCTAAGGTAGGCCTAATGTGGGTACATCATTTCCAACCATGGAAAGCATTTATCACAAATATATGCATAGCTTCTTTTTAATAGTATTAGGATATTTAGAAGACAATGACCTGAGGGAAGTTGCTATAATCATAATGTTTGTGTATGAGTGCAAGTGATGTACAGGGACCTATCTTAATTATTTTTACAAAAAGATTCTTATTCACTGAGCATTGGTAGAGGATAAGGACCTATGGTAGGATGCTATGCTATAGATCTAATGCTTTTCTAGGAGCCCAAGTCATGTAAATGGAAGTTGGGTAAATATTAATAAGAATATATGCTTACTGAGTACAGGTACAGGTACTCTCACACATAAATTATGTATATATCTATCAGTATAATAAGAGGACGAGAACCTAAGGGACATCGCTATACAAAAAGCAGTTTTCGTGCATGTGTCCAAGTCATATACAGGGACCTAGGATGATTATTAATTCAAATACATTGTTTATTCATTAAGCAGTGGTAGTGGACAAGGGCCTAAGGTAAAAGCTATATAATAGGTATAACACTTTTTTAAGAGTCCTAAGCAAAGACAAGGATGATAATTAATAGATGTATAAGCTTATTCATTGAGTACACTTAAGGGAGAAGGACCAAACGAAGGATGCTTTAGAATACAATGTTGGCACATCATTTGAAAACTATGGAAAGCATTTGTGATAGGTATAAACATAACTTCTTTGTGATAGTATCAATATATTTAAGGACAAATACCTTAGGAATGTAGCTGTAGAATAAGCATACTGTTTGTGCATGAGTCCATTTCATGTAAGCATAGGTTTTGTGGACAAGTCCAAGTCCTGTATAGGGACCTAGGATAGTTAAAAGCAACTATACGCTTATGCATTGAGTACATGCAGAGGGCAAAACTTAAGGTAGGATGCTATGCTTCATGTACTTCGTCTATGCAATTTATAACTATATATTAATTTTCACTTTATTTTTGTTTAGAAACAAACTCAGAAGCACACTTTATCAGATTTGTAATGCTCATCATGGAGATAATCTTGTAACTGCTTTGAGTCTTGAACATCACATTTTTATGGGAAACCTTGAAAACACCTAAATTAAACCTCAGCTTTCAAAATATAATTTCACTTTTAACCCTGTGTATGTATATTATAAGTGCAATTTGGTATGTGTTTGAAAACTTCATATTCGTATGAGTGTATTTTGGCCAAATGACTTAAAAAGAGAACAATATAAGCTATACATTGTAATGAATTTTAACCAAGTAACTAGATTACACTATTGTAATTGCAAGTCAGTAAAAATGCTTAATCAGCGTCCTTTAATTAAATGTTTTCTTTAGCTTTCTGAAAGTTCACTATAAAATGACACTTGAAAAGATTTCTAAACTTATATGAAATGACCCCTGTTCTATGTACATGAGAAAACGCACGTCTTTCAGATCATACTATTGCTTTGTTGCCTTATTTCAGATGATACTGTTCATTCTAATTTCTTTGTTGTCAATGAAACATTACCATAACTGTTTAAAGACAACACACTGAAGACTTAAAAGTTGTTATATGAATGAACTAAACCCTTCTTTGCAACTGAATTGACACAGCCAACATGTAAATGCATCCATTTTTAGAAAGAGGGGTTTTCTTAATGTAACCGCGGACTATATCTTTGTTACAACAGTTCATTGATAGGACTGCAAATATAAAGTTTTATTATTTGTCTATGTTCTTGTAATAATGTCAGACATTGGTTATATAGTATTTGCATCACTGTTTTTTTTTCTTTGTATTTTCAAAACAACGAAGTCAGAAAACAACTTTGACCTTACAGTGCCTCTCAAATTCCACAACAAAGCATTGTCCCATATGTTTCTGACCACATGCTGCAATGACTTTAAGTCTTGGAAAACTATCAGCCTAGGGACATCCAAAACTATTTTAGAAAGTAATTTTTTATGACTTGTAAATCTTGGAACACAAAATTATTTAAATTTATTCATGTACTGTAAGTCTTAGGACACCTTCAACATTTTTTTTTATCCTACAAATTGATGAAAGTATTTTCTCGATCATAACGAACTTATAAAGAAAAGAAAAATTGACTGGTCGTTACAGGACTATCATTACGAATTATTAGATGGAATTGTTATAAATTGATGTAATTTGGTTGAAAAGTCAATAAATATATTTTTATTGGAAGAATGAGATTTGGTATAAATGATGCGTAAAGCAAAATCTACATCTCACATTTTTGGGAATAATGACATCAGTAATGGAAGATGCATTTTGCACTGTGTAAGTCATGTTCTGTACACTATATATATAGTACAAATTGCCTGGTAAGCTCTAAGCGCCCCATGAATTATTGAAGTTTTTATTACCTTTTTTTTATTTCATGTTGGAAAAATTGGACAATATGCACATGCAAAATAATAAATATAAACAATCATAGTACTTATAGCACTTTATTAACGTGTGAAATAAACAAGAGCTGGTCACTATTGTGTGCAGTATGCTGATCTTGCTAGTTTTGTCTTGATAATGACTTGGGTTGATTTATGTCCATAAGTGTTGGGACACCGAAAATGATAAAATTTTTAAATGCACATAAATCTTGGGACAAAAAAATAATTGGCAATATGCTGCAGACTTGTGGCATCATGTCCCACCTAATCGCATTATCCTGACACCTGGCTGACCAGTCCTAATAGAAACCTTTTAATGCTGAGCACTAAGCGATACAGCTACTATTACCATTTTTTTATGTCGTTGGTATGACTCGACCGGGGTTTGAACCTAGCAGCCGACCTCCTGCATCCAAGGAAAATCTGTGTCAAAAATTGGATAAATTGATGTGGATTAGTAGTTAGTACAAGGGTATAGATACAAAATAAATTGATAAATTATTTATGCATAATGCTCATTATAGCTAGTCGACATGCATATACAGTAGTAACTTTAGTGAATAGTTGTAAAATCCACAAAGATGACTGTTGTATTACATCATGTCAAATTTTATTTCAGAATTTTTAAAGTGCGATTGATTTGTCCATTTCTGGATGCAATATAATTTTAAGTTTAACAAAAACCCCCTCCTGTAACATTTTTCAGTCATATAACATCCATCAGTCACATCGATAAAGCTCACTTATCACGATATCTGGCAACATTTTCTTTCAATTTAGACTGGTCACTATGTATGTAGTATCAAAATAGAATGCAACTGTGACATGTGGTTTCATATTCAAGAAATCCCTCTGTTTTCTTTGACCTGTTAATTACATACTATAAATAGAAAATAAGGAAGTTAGAGGGAGGTCTAAATGATGAATACTGGTTTGTATCGTTGTTTCCAATTTAATGATCAGTCATATATGTACTAAATAATAATACAAAAATAAACTGTAAATAGGTTTAGTATGTAATTTTCCATTGGCCAATGAGAGGGCATTATTCCATTAAGCGAGTTGCACTTAAATATTAAGCGGGTGCTATCATGGTAATGTTGAGCGGTATCGTGGGCAAATGGTCTTTCATTCCGTAAAGTTATGATAGTAAGCCAAACTTTCGAGAGGCCTAAAAAAAAGGAATGCCTGAGCTTAGCATCTGTACCAAATTGATTACGCTGTGCAAAATCTAGCTTGAAATATCAGCATTGATTCTTAAATAGGTCATGCGAGAAAGGAGAGAAGTGTCCTCACTTGTATTATTATATAGTACATGCATGACAAGTAAATTTTAAATAATGATACGAGCTCCTGTGACGATGAATAAATGCGCACATAACACGAGTCTCGAACTGTAATTGTATGTCTCAATCTGAACTTGGACAACTTTTTCATGGGTACCTGGTTATCCATTTTATTACCCTGGTTATTATCAGCATGCAGGTACCCGAGTATCCAGGTACCCATTGGCATCTTTAGCTGACAGTAATTAAAGAAGTAGACATTAATATGTCTTTAAGTCTGTTCTTATAGTCCTTGTTGTAAGATACTGAAATGTACGTACTGTTTTTGAAAGTAAAACTTAATTACCAGCTCTTTTAGACCTACAGATAATGCACTGAGGATATAAAGTAGAAATTCATCACCATATTAAGTACATCCTAACCCCCTATTGGGTTGCTTTGGTAACTATAAACATTTTTGGTATTAGAAATCTGCATGTATATATGTGCCACTTTATACCATATCACACCAGTCTGAATAATAAAATACTGGTTTTGAAGCAGTTATATGGATTTGAAACAATGTATTGTTTTGAAACAACTCAGTATACATTTATGAGGTGATTAGAAACAAATCAGCGTAGGTAACGTGGACTGAAAGAATATACTGTATCAAAGTAAGTTATTCCTGGATCAACTGAAAATAAACACATAACTCCTACATAACATATTTAAGGTATCATGCTTTTCCATTTCTTTCAACCTTAAGTATTGGGTAATATTAAGTTTGTCAGATAACTAAACCAGCAATCATAATACACCACTCCCTCGATAACTCAACGCCCTGATAACTCACGAACCCACTTATAATGCGGGGTCAGGCGTGAATCCCATATTTTAAACCAGAAAATACCCCCAAAATTGATCCTTATTTACTGAACTTGAAGAAAATCGCGATCAAAATTAATAACAGAGACTTTGATATATTGCTCGTTTTATCGCCGACAATGGTAGATAGGACCTGAAATTTTCAATTTTTTACATTTTCTTCCAAATGGTAGTATACGGCCATTAACGGTATAAGGAAATTTTGATCAATGAAAATATCGACTCCCAATTTTGCAGCGTACTATTAAATACCACTCTGGGAACCAGACTTATCAAGGAAACAAAAAGCAGTGATGTAATACACAGATGTTTTCGCGTACATGTGATGGTTGTTGAAACAAGTTGGAACTATCTTTCACATGTTGGACATTTTGAAAATAAATGTTATTTAAACAGAATAATGAACAACTTTATTAGAAAGAAGCGCATTGTTAAAAATTATTATCGATTGATTATAAAATGAGGATTCAGTCATTAAACAGCCCAGTTCCCTAACCCCGACCCTCCCCGTTGTTTTCTCGATGTCTAAGTGAATTTTGTCAACTTTTCGAGACCCCTCGGTAATTCGCGCCCTCGCTTATAGTGCGGTCTATGTTTGTGGACCCCGTTGTGCACGAGTTATCGAGGGAGAGGTGTATATTTTTTGAGATACTGTCAAACAAATACAGCTTAGTAATGTCTGCTTGAAACAATGAGGGCTACAGTAAACACAATACTGGTAATATTGGTGTCTATCCTCCAGTAAAGTGTGGGTTCTAGTTGTAGGTAATAATATTAGTTTTTGAAGAAAATTTAACACTGATTTTAGAAAAAGAAAACAAAATTTATCTCTGATTTTTATGAGCTCTACTTTGGTAGCATATAGGAAATATGTCACACTATTATTTGTCTTTTATGCCTTGCAACCAAGACTGTTCCGTATTTGTTAAGATTGTTTTTATTTTCTTCAGATCCTCCATTGATACAAGGTCTGACCAGTCCATACAAGGTGATAGAGTACCAACCCCTCAATGTGACCTGTAAGGCCAGTAGTAACCCACCAGCAGATCAGATATTATGGTCCCCCAGTGGGGAGGGCTCTGTGCCATCCAGGTTGCTCCTCAGCTCAGTGTCAAGGAACAACAGTGGGACGTACAGCTGTACAGCCCAAAATACTATGACACCAACAGTTGGGGGACAACAAATAGGCAGAAACACCAGTCAGATAGATGTGGATGTTCTTTGTAAGTATTGCTAATGCTTTAAATTGTATGTTATATGCATTTATAATCAGAGTAAAACTGGGAACTGACTATGAATACACACCAGCACAGATCTTGTAAAGAATTTAAGATTTTGAAGAAAAGAATTTAAGTTTTTGAAGAGTAATAAAATTATATTATGTTGAGGTTGAATAAGTAAGAGATTTTTTACGTGTTCTCAAGCACAGCAGCAACATATACCTTAGGCTGATTATCAGCAGCCAGATAATTAAAGGGATCACCCTGATGATACTGTCATTGCAAATTCATGAATAAGCATAGCTGCGGATGCTTGCCTTGCATCAATTTTGATTCTTCTCTGAGATTTAAAAGTGATGTCAGATTATATTGCTCCAAAGCTTGGCATATATGTACATATATATATATATATATATATATATATATATATATATAAGCTTTGAACAACTCTTCATGTCTCATTTGCCTGTATTCATCTTGTTTGCTTTTGGAAATACCAGTGGAAGCGTCCTGGAATATTCTGGAATCTTCAGAAAATCCACACTGCAAAATCAGATTTTAGGCTTTGGAATGATTAATATGGTAATACTAGTTTGGAAAAAACATGAAAGGATGTTGCCAAGATAATGGAACTTATTTCGAATCATTTTGTAAACTGACACATTTTAAGTAGACACAGTTCCCATTTATCTCATCATGACATCAGCTGGCCTTGAATGAGTACTATTTTCATGATGGTATTTTGTAGAAGGTCAAACAATATGAAGATGCGTTTTAATGAAGATCTTGAAAACAAACAGCTTCAAGTCAGGTGTGTGTGTCCGCACTTATACCATAAAGATTAATGGATCAAAGTGCTATTCAGTTTGTAAAGTCATTGCAGGTGAACTTGATTCCTATGCAGGTGAACTCGATTCCTATGATTCACATCAATATATCATATGTCTTTGAATTTCAAAGTAATAGCCTATTGTTAGATCACTGTATCCATTGCCCATCATCTGTGCATCAAAATATGTTTGCAAGTATTCAGGAAGCAGCAAGGAGGGTGAACAGACTACAATGTGAAATCAACTCATCTACAGCGTCATGATAAATTCAACATCAAGATTAAATTTGCATTTATGCCTTTTCATTTCGTTGATAACCAGCTAATTTTTTTTTTTAACCATATCAGATGTTTCGTTGGTTTTCTGCTGATTATCTTCCACATTATGAAGCATCCTGTGTAGTTGAGTCATTTTTGTAACTCTCAATACTGCCAAATACACTAGATTTGACCATTCAACATGATCTTTCACAGTCCAGATATTGGGTATCATTGATTGTTAGTCCCTGCAATGAATGAATCAATATCCTCGAGTTTAGCATGATGGCTCTGCTAAGCTTTTTCAACAGCGTCAAAAAGGACAACAACGATAACATTGAGAACTAGTTTTTATTTCTCCAGGGATCCCTGAATCTCATTGTTATTATTTTGTCTATGGGTATTCACTGGGTGATAGCACAATGGGACTGGCTGATCTGGAAATTTTTCTTTGTGTAGTGAGAATAATTTTGTTTTTTTTAAGTAAATCATGAACTCTTTTCCTCGCTGTAACTCTCAGATCATTAGGGTGCCACAAAATCCCAGAAATCATAATTTTAGTCTCTGGAATCTCACTGCACATCATCTTACATTAAATCTTGTTGGATTTAAGTCTTATCCTTGCTTTTAGCTTCTTCATTGATTGATCGGTGGCCCTATAGTCCTCTAACATTTCCTTGTAATAATCAACACATTATTTTAGCAGTCATGTGGCGATTGTTCTGTGAATGGGGATGTAGACCATGATCGCCATGCATGATAATCACCGTTGATTTTGTCCACAACCAATCAAGAAATATTTTTTAAGTATCTTTAGATACCATACATATTTCGTCCCAGATGATAATCTTAGGAATATGCTTCTTGCTCTATTTCTGGAGTCCACGCATCACTGAACCATCAAAAGATACTGATAAGTATGAGACTTGACACCTCTCTCTTTCATCTCCCTGGTTGTGTTGGTGAGTTGGGATTAGTACTACGATGTCTGGGATCCCCATAAGCAGTTTTAATGCACGTGTAGTTTGACCAGAATCGCAAATACCTTTAAGATAAATCATTTTATTCCATGACATGGGATCATTAACTGATGGTGCCAATGACGATTGCTATTTTTTTAATACTGAGGATGTAATCTGCAGACTCACAATAATTTCACATTAGCTCATTTTTTACTCACCAATGTCCCATGATGCTTCGTCTACACTTATTGGAAGCTCATCTAGCAGACCTGTGTTTGACTCCATGATATAAAACGAATATGTGGTGACTGTAACAGTATCCTTAGGAAATCGATTAATCATCGATAACAGGTGTATTGATGTGTAAGAGAACATCTACAATCTCAAATGTGCAAACTGTGGTGAATCACCATCATAGTAGCGGATAATAGTACCCAGCTTAATTCCATTCATTACTTTTGCACACTCCCTGGTGACTAGTACACCTTTTTCTGCAGTATCAGAAATTATGAAGTCGAGTTCTACCTCATCTATGATCAATCTTGAACAATGGCGCTTATTGCCAGATGAGGCTCCATGTGTAAATTTACCAATAACTTTTCGGCCTATGTCTTTTGCAAACGATATTTCCTTCATGTCATTGCTTTCTGGTTTTGGCAACCAGACCTCGGTTTGTGGTCAATACAAAATTATTGCTTCACTCATTGTTAGCGATAACAGTATCTTCATATCAAGCATATATCTCAGTAGCATTATTGGAGCCCAATTGTGTTTGTTTTTTTCTTGCAGTTGTCTATGAGATTTATCTCTGGATTTGGTTCATTAAAATAATGACCAAACCAAGCAGGAACAACCAGATGAACATTCTCATCAAATTCGAATCATTCAGTCTTGGCAAATCCTGGAAGATCAAAATCCAGCAGCAGGCCATTTATCGCAACTCAAGTCATTTCATGTGTGGGATACCCAAATCTTTCAAAATAAGACCAACATTCACCAATTCCAAGAAAGGTTCCTGGATAACATGCAACCATGTCAATCAAGATAACATTCTTGTAATCATATTTAGTATTCCAGAGACCTCCATTTCCATACTCAACATGAGTGTTGAACATCTTCAAGAAATTCCATACATGTTGGTCTGCAACAATCATCTGCTTTACTCTGAAATAGCCAGATCAAAACTGGGTCACTTTTACTGATTATAAACACACTAAAAAATACCACTGTGGTAAAATTTAACTGTTTTTCTGGGTGGAAATTTTTATACATGGGCATTGTGGTCAATTATTACTTTGGAGTGCCCTTTGTTTGATACTTTGAGGTGTTCAAGATCTCATTGGTTATTGTCCATACTTGTATCAGGAATTTTAACTTTTCCATAACTCAGTGATAGCTTTTATTCTGGATCCTTTCTCTCTGACACTTTCATCCCATTTGTTTATTGTTTTGCATTGCAGATCTGTAAGACCATTTCCTCATAACGCGTTCATAAAATGTACTGTGATTCTTTGGGCATCACAATTTAGAATAACATCATTGTGTTTGGAGTCTACAATCTGATTGTTGCTAGCACCCATCTGCATCGATAGAAGATCATAAATTTTAGGTTCATTTAATGGATAAATCACGTAAAACAACTGCCCTTACAGAATATGGTTTGTTGATATCTGTCAGCATCCCCGGTCTAGAATTTTTTTTCTAATATGTCAACATCCTGGTGGTGTTGTGATTCTCAAACAGGGTTGCATTTATCACGGATAATTCATATGGTGTCATCGTCGCTGTCATTGATGCCAGTGATGGGAACAAAACATTTTATTCAAATAAAGTATCTTCGTACTTTATCTAGCAAGTCATTCAGATAATCATTAATCATTCTTGCTGACTGGTTGTTCATTGTAGCATCGATGAAAATATCGTTTTGATGAATTCTGAACGTTGACCAAACGTACAATGCTTCATCATTCTTAAACTCCTTCTTGGCTTTATGGATCTGATTTCGTAGTTGCAAATTTGGTACTTACTATGGGGTGCTTTCTCTTAACGATTAATCTGTCAAAATCGAACCTTGCCTGGGAAGGTTTGATTGTGGCTAATCTTTCAAGCTACTCATCGGGTAAAGTGCTCCCTTCTGTCATTACCTAATTAAACATCATTCTAAATTAATATACTGATATCATGAGCAAAAGTAGTTGCAAATGGCTAATGATTTGATCGACAACTTAGTGTTCAAAGCCTTGCCATTTGATTACTGTAGTTATCATCAAGCCAGTAGTAGACTTGGTAGCTTAGGGCCAAAACCATACATGAAATCCGGAATTGGTTTCAGAGGAAAATCTGAACTTTGCAGACCATGCGGCAGCAAAAAATAAAAAGCTTTGAAACTTTACTATGATAAAAAAAAAATGAGGCCACAATCAGGGATTCTAAAGATTGTCTCGGTAGATTTTCAACCAAGAAAATCCATGATTAGATTGCAATGCAATCTGACCAATCATAATAATATTTTTTTAGTAATATAAAATTGTAATTTAGAGAAAGATAATATAAATATAAACAGAGCAGAGTAATGTCGAAGAATTCAGAAGACATCAGAGTTTTGATAATTATGAGGCAAATCACTCTGGTGTAAACAGAAAGTGTTGACTAAAAAAAATGGTCAGTTCTGTTATAAATGCCCATTACCTCATGATGTGTATGAGAATGCAGAGTGTCCGAAGACAGATTATCTCTTCTACAGATTTGTTTTTGAGTTCTTTAACAGCTTGATCAATGACAGTCTTGTTATTGACCATGTTAACAGCAATAAGGTTGATAATTGTTTAGAAATCTTCAGGTGGTTACAGAAGTGAAAATAGCAGCATATAAAAGAAATCTGCAGCCAGTTTATTTGATAAATTCAGAAACTGATGAAAGAATAGAATTTCCACCAATAACCTCAGCTGGAAAATATTTTGATATTCATCCAATTTCAGTACAGCATGTCACAGATGATATAATTAAATCAATGTCATTGAAGCAGTATAATAAAGAAATAAAATTTCAATATTATGTAATTAAACCACATTAGATTCATGTCATTATTGGATTTTTTTTTACCCAGACCAGTACATGCATTTAAGAGAAATAACTCTGCTGGTTCTAAACTGAATACGCCTTAAGCTCTGCCTCCATATTTTAAAAATAGCACATCAGTGATGCCTCAGTAGGCTATAATGAATGAATCGGGAATGGACATTCTGGTTTCTGCATATCTGTATGTGTCATATTTTTCACATCTTGACAATTGTTGTGTTTGAGGGCTGTCGATAACACAGCTTCGTCTTTTTTTTTCCAAGACTCTACAATCCTAGGAGGGGGCCCCGAGTGGCCGAGTGGTCTAAAGCGCTCTCCGTTACGGATCACTGCCATCTCACCTCTGTCTGCGTGGGTTCGAGTCTAAGATTCGGCGAATGTGGATATGTGAGAAAGCTTGCCAGTAGCTTCTAGTGGGTCGGTGGTTCTTTCCGGGGATTTTCCGGTTTCTTCCTCCACCATTAATACTGGCCACCATGTATAGCCTATCGTGTGCTGAAAAATGGCGTTAAGCCCCACAACAACAACAACAACAACAACAACAATCCTAGGAAAATGTGCATCATTGACTTGTTCAAGGTCTTGCTGCATTTTATTGTGAAAATTTAAAGGTATTCAGATCTGCTTCTGAGTGACATACCGTTGTTAGGACCAAAATGTGTCAGCAAAATAGTATACAAAGATGTGGGTATTTCTTGCTGTATCATGGAAAAATTTAGCATAAGATATAACCTGGTTAAGATGCTGCACAGTGGTGATAATATCATCGCTTGATTGTAAAATGTCAGTGACATGCTGCTGGAACAGCATCAGCAGATAATTTAGTTTGTCATTATATTCTCTGTTTATCTCGGTGATAAATGTATCACTGATAACCGCCTCATCAGGGTTGTAGTAAAGACTGATTCTTTTCTAAGATATCAATCTGCAGGCATGATCCATGTTTAGTTTTATGCCACTCTGAAGATATAGTTGTCCAATTTTCCTGCTTAAAGTATTTCTGTAACCAGGAATATTTATAAATGCTTGTTTGACTGATAATCAGACTGATAGGTTCTCGTCATATTGGTGCTGGTGGTGGTACCAGTGGCCATCCTAACACGGTTCCTATCAATGAATTATATATATCCACGGCGTTATCTGGCATTGATATTTCATTGGTGGCATTTAGTGTTGTCTCGTGTACTGTCATTACGATCTTGGATTCTCTTCCTGTGATAAATTTAATTTTGTGTTGAAATTCATTATTGATTTGCTCAATTTGATAACTTCCAGTTGGAATACCAGTGATTTGCCAGTCA
>JAECUM010032468.1:0-32534 GCA_016617855.1 Megalonaias nervosa
TATATATATATATATATTATGTATATGTAATTTAATTACTAGTGTGTTAGTTTTAAATTTTTTAATTTATTTTTATTTCATTACATGTTATTGTAATGATAAGTTTATTCACTGGATTTGACATTCTTCCTGAAAATTTAGTTCAGTTCTGTTTTGACCTGATAAATAACCAGTATTGCTACACTGTATTTTTAGCTGACCTAGTTCCGGACCTTGATTCAGAACTGGTAAACAACTTTTTTAAAATTTCTTTCCTAGAGTGAAAATCATTGGTCGTAATCCAGGTCATATATAGCTTGCGTATCAGTTCTATGTAAACAACTTTTTTAAAATTTTTATTCAATTTTATAGATTCGTTCAGTAGAATCAAATTCGTCCATGGCGTACGTGTCAGCCGGCCTATGGTGTTACTACGCCATTTGAACTAAGTGACCACGTGACCCCATCACGTGATCGAAGATTGCGTTTAAAATTAACGTTTTATAGTGATTTAATTCAGTCGTAATTCATACCTTCGGAGCTCAAAGGAATTTTTGCTGTTGCCAGTTGAAGTTTTTCTATTTTTCGGAATTAGTAATTAATTTTTCTGGAAAACATACATATAAGTGCTCTTCATCAGAATTCTTGGACAAAGACATTTATTGGAAATTATTCGGAATTTTAAAGCCGGAATAATAATTTTAGTGATTCAACAAGGATCTGTTGACACGACAACACAAAACAGGTTATAGAAGACGTCATCGCCTTCCATCTTGAAACTTCATCGGGATTGGAACTTTGATTCATTGAGAACTTTTTAGTGATAGGACTTATATTATTAATTCTAGGATTAATTTTGGATTAGATTCACAGACAGTAAGTCCTTCATATTTTTACCTTGTTTTCTAGGGAAATAAATTATTCAGTTAAAATTTACAAAGCCTGTTGGCTTCACTCTTTTCTTTGTTACTTTTATGCGAGCCTTGACACGTATACATATATGTATGTATGTATGTATGTATGTATGTATGTATGTATGTATGTATGTATGTATTATTATTATTATTATTATTAATGTCGCCGACTTGGATATCCATAAGATGTCTGACAAAATATTTGGGAAGTGGTTGCTGAGTGGTTAACATGACGGACTTGAATACAACCATTGAATCTATCTGGGTCAGCTATCGTGGTGTGTCCTTGGGCAAGGTAGTTTACTCCACCTGCCTCGGTACTAAATAACCTACATGTGTTGTCGTGCCTTTAAACACCAAGCCAGCCTTTAAACACCAAGCCAGGCACTCCATCTGCTTCTTAAAAGTGCCAATATAAGTGATGTTAAGAGAAATCGAGCAAAAGGATAAAGTATGGTAAACTAAAGAAGACGGGTCCGAAAGATACATTGATGAGGCACTAATGACACTCACCTTTTTGAAGTCTCCACTATTGAGGTCCTTAATTGACGTAAGCAGAATATTTCAAATGCCATTGAAGTTTTCTGTTGTCCATACTATTAAGGAGTTCTCACTGGCAATGGAAATTGTGTCACTATCTCACATATTTTGTGTTTTTTAATCGTATTGCTAGAACTTCATGTTGAGCATCTTCAAAGCAGATTCCAATATTTTCAGACTGCTCTTATTTTGTCTTCGCTGCTCTTTATTTCTTGGCTGATAAGTAGTTTCATACACATCTGTTGACTGCTCCATAATAAAACATGTACACAGTGTGGAAATCGTTAACTTAGCTGGGATATGACACAACAATGCATTTGAAAGAATTCTGCGATCATGTTAGACTCTTTTGTCTGATTTGTCTTAATTACTTTGCTTTGGATCGAAAGCTCATTAGAAGTCAGAAAGCTTTCAAATTTGCTCAAGGTGCGTGGCAGTGAAGGAAACATACATTTATATGCCAGTTGCCTGGTTCATTTTATCGCGTTGTGGCGGTTATTGCTTTCTACGACTTTTCAGATTTTATCTTCATTAGCGAGTGTGATATAAATCGCCAAAGCTATTTAAAGAAAAGTTCAAGATTCATATTATAAGTATCAACATGTCCATGCATCAAAGACACGTAGCACACGGAAATGATTCTCACTGATCATGCTCCAGTTAAACTAGGATTTATTTATATAACTTCAATATATACAAATCTAAACCAGTCATTATAGATCTTTTGCGCAGACATAACCTTGCTTTTTTATTCATGTGTCATTGTATCTGTACGACTGAAATACCTGAACTTTTATTGATCAAGAGCTACAATACTTGGTTAAAAGTGAGTAGCTACTTATATTGACGTCATAGTAGGTAAACGAACGACATTGCTATTTCAGAAGAAACTCCTGACAAAAATATGAAAGAAATAGTACTTACATATTTAATAGATGGTAGTAGATCTATTGGTGTTGTCATTGCCTTGTCATAACTTAAATAACTTATGTATAGTCATACATTCCTGTGATTAAGATCAATTGAGAAACCGAAATGTCAAGGACAATATGAATGTCAACAGAGCTAGATTTGATTCCATGTAGACTTTTTCAAGCTTGGATGCAATTATTTGTCATATGTCGTCACTAATATTGAGTCCACGGTCTTTCTTTGCCATGATAAAGTTTGATTGTTTCATAATTTTCCACTGTGTTACCCTCCATGGAATAGGGACCAGACAGCTATCATGCTGTAACGTCCATTTTCCATTTGGAAGCTGGTTTGTTTGTTTACTAATTAACTGACCAGATATAAAAATCTGATGCACTAGTCAGAGTCAAATTTTCTCTCCACTGTGCTCAGATTTGCAACACCCTTGCAGGTATTGCACCCTCTACCCTTCCACCCCCCACCCTCCTAAAAAAAACAAACAAAAACAAACAACAAACGAAGCAACGGCAAAACAAACATGTCTGTATAAACTTGAAAGGCAAGCCTGCACAGTAGGAATTTAAACACTCTGGTTTTCTTGAAACATACACTTTAGATTTTGACCCAAAGCTACTTTAGCTTCATCGCTAAACGTTACACTTGTCTACTATTTTTCATTAGTTCAGTGGTGTCTCTCTTTAAACCATGAAAATTTCGATGCACGATTCTGTTGAGAAATCGAAGATTGGTTCTTTAGAGTACATCTCATTAGTGTCAGTCAACACCGGGTCTAGTGCGAATATGAGTTCTTTAAATTCAATCCTATTTCTTTTTATCTTATCCCTCAGGATTCCAGTACCGCCGAGAGCGACGTAGTAAAAAAAGATGAGTTCACCACGTGGAAGCATATCTCACTTCACGCGATATAAACGCCGTATTTACTTATGCTTAGATTTAGACAAGTCAGTTGGACAACATAACAAGATTCGCGACATGCAGCTCATGCTGTTTCTCATGATAAAACCGCGACAGTTGCTTTCGCTGCTTATTAGTCAGCATGACCTGATGTCTTCTGGCTCCCATAGATTTGGCCACAGTCAATTCTTTTTCTATTTCAGCATGATGATTTCGATATGTTGTAGCCACAGCTTTTTCCAAGATAGAAGGAATTTGCCGGATAAAGTCAGCGATGTATGTAATGTTTGTTTCCTTTGGCGTGATGAACTATATAACACGGTCATATAAAAATGGATATATCGACGATTCCAGTACAATTTATTTCATCGCATAAACTACGGCAAAAATCAGAGGTGAAAGGACAAGTCTTCAGAACAAATGCTAGTGTTACTAGACAAGTAGGCTACAAACTGAACTTTTTTTCTGACGATATCACTAAGAACATACAGGAAATCTATATGCTTCTTTCGGATTTTGTCGTTATATCACAGAAGTATTTCGTATGGTCAAGCACACGTTGATCCTCATCAGGGCAGATCCAGCGGCCTACATGCATCGAGACGGTGCTTCTTCAGCTGCTGGTGCTGATCCAGTTCACGGGAAATTTGTGATGACTGCGTTGTCGTTTGATGCTAGATGTTCTTAGTGGAAAATGAATGTTATGAAACTTGGTGCTACACAGCTATCAAAAAGTAGTTAATTTATCATTTAACCGCTGACACATCTGCTGAAAAAATGCTGAGAGACGTGAGCTATCACCGGGTCTAAGTGATATTGACACCATCTGGGCAAAGAGTAATTAGGTCTGAGCTCAAGGAAAAGTCTGGCGCAATCATGAGACTTAGCATACCAATTGCATTCTGAACCACATACACTGATGCTAAGAAAGCAAAACAGCCCGACTAGACATTGACAAAGGCGAAACAAGCATTTATCAGCTTAAAATTGTCGTCTGCACAAGTTGGCAAATCGTGTGGATTTCCTAGCGCAATACTGTCATTGGATAGGACGGCAGTGACAACTTTGTTGCCAATGCTGTTACCGATCCTTGGATTACTCGGGTTAGCAGCTGCATCTGACGCAACGCAGAAACAATCTTAGGAGAAGAACCAGCAGCTAGGCGTATAACAGCATCTGGATAGGGGTCAGATGTTAACATTAGGCCGAGCGTAAGCTACCAGAAGTAGCCGACACAGTTTTGTATAAACTGTTCTATATTATACCATATCATCAGATTTGACTATCTCTGAATGCTTAGCAGCGCACCAAAGAAGCTCTAGCTGCCGGAAACTGAATCGTCTTGAAACTTGGTGCTACACAGCTATTAAAAAGTGGTGAACTTATCGCATCGATTCTTGTTGGATTTGCCAGCAGCAATGAACTAGGTATTATTGGCAGATTATTTGGTGCCTGGTTAAAAATATAGGTGGCCTCGGTCTGACATTACCAGGAACAGTTAACGAGGTTCTACAACTGTCGGGAACAATAACACGCAAATAAAAATATCTCCAGAGATACTACCATGAAGACTTTTTTAGGCTAATAACACTGAGCAATGCTGATATTAACATAATGTTGGCAAAATCAACAGAGAGCCGGGATAAAGTAACAGAACAAGTTACATAAATACACTGGGTCGTATAATTCACTGGACTAACAACTGGATGTCAATGATAACCCGCTAGCATGCCAAGAACCTAACAGCCAGGTGCGATCGCGCTGCGACATGATATCTTGTATCGAGATAAACCAGCTGCGATCGCGTAATGCTTGACTCGTTGAAGCTGATGATTCTCACCGATCGAGCATTTGTTCGTGGTATAATTTTCGAGAAATGCATGCTATGTGTTGGACTAAAAGACGAACTGCATAATCCAGTGCACGTGAATGTTCCACGACGTAGCGTTGTATCGTCTGGTCGTGACAACACCTGGTAGACTGATCTTGCTGACCCCCACGAGTACTACGCGGAATACGGTGGGATGAAAAAACTGTTCATACTGACAGATGTCTTTAGCGAACTTGCTTGTGTTATACCACAGGTTACTAAAACAGGAACTGGTATCAGAGATCCTCTCAGGGCTATCACATTAATCTCTACGATTCCTGGGGAGAACATATCGAAGGCTTGTTCTGTGAGCCAGAACTACAGAGAACAGATCATGAAATATTCAGGGTTGAACGTTTCATCAGAAAGAAAGGAAACTGGCTGTTGGTGAATTGGTTTAGCTATTCCAACGATATCAGATCGTGGATGCCAATGGAGCACATAAAATCTCAACTATGATATTGCTTTTGCCATCTATGTTACTTTTGCCTGCAACTAGCCGGCACAGAGCAGCCTTCTCCGGTAAACCGATAGAGGTAAAAAATAAATCTTGCGAGGACATAATCAAGCTTGACAACCTTCTAATTGCTGTTACGAATTTAGGCTATTACAAAAATGTAAGAAGAAAAGAGGGAAGAGAACAAGCTTTGTAAAATTTAATAATTAATTTATTTCCCTAGAAAATCAAGGTAACAATAAAAAAAAAGAACTTACGGTTTTACGGTTTTACGAATCAAATCCAAACTTAATCCAAGAATTAAAAACTAGAAATCCTATATTACAAAGTCCTAAATGAATGTGAGTTCGAGTCCCGATGAAATCTAAAATTGATGGTGATGTCGTCTGTTGTAACCTGTGAAGTGCTGTTCTGTCAACAGTTCCTTGTTGAATCACAGAAAATAATAATCCAATTTTGAATTCCGTATAAATTTCAATGAATGTCTTTGTCCAAGAATTTTGTAGGAGCACTTGTATTTCCAGGGAAAATAATCACTTGAAATTCAATAAAATAAAAATTAAACTCAAACTGGTGACAACATATGTTTGGAGCCCGACTGGCTAATTCTTATCATGACATGAGTTATAAGGCTAACTAAAACGCAAAACAGATGCCCGGATGGGGGTTAAGAGTTCATCTTTCCAGAAGGAATAAAAGTTTGTTACATGATAATTATAACGCACTCCAGATATCCCCTTGTTTCCACTGAATGAATCTTACTCTTACAAAGACAAAAAAAAATTAAAAAGTTGTTTACCAGAACCCTTACTTGTTCTGAATCAAGGTCAGCAACTAGATACAGTGTTTCTATATTATAACAGTCAGGTCAAACAGAACTGAACTGAATTTCTAAAAAAATCTCAAATCCAGTAGACAAAGTTACCTTGTAATAGCATTTAATGGAAACAAAATTTAAAACTAATAAATAAATAATTAAATTACATATACATAACTCTGCCCCCATAAAAGAAAATGAAAGATTTATATAATAAAGCTTTCTTTGTACCATAGATTAATTATATATGAGGTTTAAAAAATAACATAAAAAGAACTCTTATGAATTAGACAAAGCGTACATGAAATAATATTTCTATACACGGGAAAGTGAATCTGCCATTCAATTGTCTTTTTCCTTGATGTGCCCGATGTCAATATTATATTCTTGTAACAACAAAATGCACCTTAATAATCTCTGATTTTTTTCATTTTGTCGATGAGAGTAAGGGGGTTGTGATCACTATACACAATATTCGGAGAAGGAGCTGAACTAATGTAAACGTGAAAGTTTTGTAATGCCAATATCAAAGTTAAACATTCCTTTTCGATTGTTGAATAATTTCTCTGGTGCTTATTTAATTTCTTAGAAAATTAGCACACTGGATGATCAACACCATTTTCATCTTCTTGAATGAATACAGCTCCAACCGCAACATCACTTGCATCAACAGACAGTTTAAATGATCGACTGAAATTTGGAGCTGTAAGACCTGGTGCACTCTTAAGTATGGCCTTTAACTTATCAAAAGCCTCCTGACATTTTTCAGTCCAAAGAAACATGTTTTTCTTGCTCAATACATTTGTCAGGGGTTCAGCAATTATGGAAAAATTGGAGCAAAATTTCTGATAGTATCCAGCCATATCTAAAAATCGCATCAGTTGTTTTTTACTGACAGGCACAGGGAATTCAGAGATAGTCTTGAAATTAGCATCTATAGGTTTAACTTGTCCATGTCCCACAACATGTCCTAGAAATGTCACACAAGCACTGCAGAACTCACTTTTGGATAAATTAATTGTCAAATTTGCATCAGTGAGTCTGTCAAAGAATTTCCGAATTGTTGCTAAATGTTCTTTCCAGGTGTCGTTGTAGATGATGACATCATCGATGTAAGCATCACAATTATCTAGACCAGAGGTAATCATGTTCATTAAACGTTGAAAAGTACTTGGCGAACCCTTCATCCCAAACGGCATTACTTTATATCGATAAAGTCAATCTGGAGTCAGAAATGCCGAAATTTCCTTTGCGTCAGTGGAATTTACCAAAATCCTTTCAGAAGGTCAAATTTGGTGACATACTTTGCATTTCCAATTTTATCAATGCAGTCATCGATTTCCATAATGAATCTGTTTTTGTCACACTGTTCTCCTTTCTATAATCAGTGCACATACGGAAAGTTTTATCTGGTTTCGGAACAAGTATACATAGTGAACTCCAATCACATTTACTGGGCTCTATGAAATCATTCTCCAGCAAATACTGACTTTCTTTTTTCTAGTATTCCTGTTTGAGAGGGTTCATCCTGTATGGGTGTTATTTCACAGGTTTGGATTTTATGATTTCAACGTCATGATGAATTTTGTTTGTTCTTGTAGGAACATTTGGAAATAAGTGCTCATAGTCAAATAATAACTGTTTAAGTTCATTTCTTTCTTGTTGTTGAAAATGTGAAAGTTTCTGATCCAGATTATTCATAATTTCTGAATTCAGAAGATTTGTTACTCCCAAATCAATAGTGTCCGATTGCATTTCCTCACTTAAATCCTCAGTGAGTGGGACAGGTACAACCAAATTAATTGCATGATTAACCTGGCTATCTCTCTCAATATACTGGTACTCCTTTAATTTATTTAGATCCCAGGAGGACTATTTTTATAATTTAACTCATTCATTTTCTTTTTAACTTTGTAAGGGCCGTAATACCTAATTTGAAGAAAATTTTGAAGAATGAGCAAGAGAGACAGAACACTATTACCAGACTCAAAAGTTCTCTCCGTTGTAGATCTGTCAAACCATAATTTCACTTTTGACTTGAATTGCTGAATGCCAAATACAAGCACAACTTGCTGGAAAATTCCAGACATAAAGTTTGACCCTTGATCAGATTGGACAGATTTGGGAGGGCCAAATGTGGTAAAAAAAAAAACTTTATCAAAGCATTTGCTATTGTTTCAGTTTTAATATTCCTCAAAGGAATTGTCTCTGGGAATCTTGTTGAAGCACACATTATCGTCAACAAGTATTGGTTACCTGACTTGGTCTTAGGTAAGGGACCGACACAAACTACCATTATTCTGCTAAATGGTTCGTCAAATGCAGGAAGAGGTTGCAGATGGGCCTTAGGTATCTTCTGATTGGGTTTTCCTACATTTGACAAGTATGACAAGATCTGCAGTATTTACAAATATCATTTTTAAGTTTTGGCCAATAGAAGTGAGTCAAGATCTTGTGATAAGTCTTATTAATCCCTAAATGACCAGCCAATGGAGTTTCATGAACCAGACTAAGAATTTCCAGTCTGTACGATTTTGGAACTACAGTTTGATAGTTCACTGACCATTCGTCAACAGCAGGTACTTCGGGAGATCTCCATTTTCTCATAAGAATCCCATTTTGAATGAAATAACAGACAGGTTCTTCAGTGGCTTCAGTTTCACTAATGGCCCTTTGAAATAAACAGGAGATCTCAGGATCTTTTTCTTGTTCGACGACAAGTGATTGTCGTTCGTCACCCGGATTAGAACAAAGAGAATGAGTAGTTAAAAGAGGATCACTGTGATCAATACCTTTTGATTGATCCAAACAAGAAGTGAAAAGTGACCTCATCAAAAGCCTGACCAATACATGTGTCAGCTAAAGGAATACTTTCCTTATCAACATCATTCTCAAGAGCTTTCTTTGCCATAGCTCTAGTAACTGCACAAGCTGGGTATAAGTCAGGGTATTCTTTTTCAGTAGAATCAACTTTCTGATCCAAACAAGGCTTGTCAGTTACAAATGAATTAACCACAACCTTATCTTCAGCTAGGTCATTGCCTAATAATAAATAAATGCCCTGAACGGGTAAAGCAAACACAATTCCGATTGTCACGGGTCCTGAGACTAAGTCTGATGACAAATTTACACAATGAAGAGGAACATTAACAAACCTGCACTCTACTCCCTGAATAAGAACACTCTCATTAGAAGAAGACTTCTCAGAAAAAGGCAAAGTCACTGATAATAAAAGACTCTGAGAAGGTCCCGTACCCCTTAAAATTTTAATAGGGATAGGATTGGCCAAATCACCCAAGAGTGATATAGAACCCTTCGACATGAATGGTTCATAATTCTCCATAATAAAATCAGACAAATGTGCTGCTTTCAATACATGACCTTGACCTTGACCACTTAGAAATAAGAGCATTTGGAATAGGTCTGTTTTGATTCTGATGCTTATTTTTGAATTTGAAGCAATCAGAAATAACGTGTCCTTTCTTCTTGCAATAGGTACACGTAGGAAGAGACAAGGATTTTTGATCAAGCTTATCAGAAGCTTGATTTCTAAAATTTGTGCCAGATTGAGATTTAGAAGGGCTCGTATTAGGCTGAAATACCTTCTTACCAGAAGACTGCTGAGTGAAAGACTTGCCTACAAAAGGAATACTCGTCAGCGGCACCAGCAGCATTTGCCAAAGTTTCAACCTTATGCTCATCAAGATAAATCCTAATGTCACTATGGACACAGTTCTTGAACTCTTCAAGTAATACGAGTTGTCTGTGATTTTTCATTATCTTTATTAACCTTTCCAAAAGAGGACCACCTATCAAATTGTCGTGCTTTTCTCATGCAAATTCGACATAGGTCTGGTCAGTTGATTTTCTAAAATTCCTAAAACCTTGTCGATAAGCCTCAGGGACTAACTCGTAACCCTTCAAGGTATAGTCCTTAACCACATCATAGTCACCACTCTGCTGTAATGACAGTGCATTGTAAATATCACTAGCTTTTCCAGTAAGTAGACATTATAATAATAGAGTGGAATGCTCCCGTGGCCACTTCAAACCTTAGCAAATTTTTTCAAAACGAGGAAAATATTTGTCTACATCTTTTTCCAGAAAAGGGGGTACTAACTTGATCTTTCTTAAAACAGCAAAAGTAGGGGAGTGTTTTTCCTTTGCCAGCTCTAATTCTTTTAACCTAATCTGAAATTCCCTTTCTTCCTTCTCTCTTTGCTTTTGCATTTGCATCTGTCTCTCTCTCCTCTTTCTCCGATTGTAACTGCATTTGTTCTTTCTGTAACTGCATTTGTCTCTCTCCTCTTTCTCCGCTTGTAATTGCATTTGCATCTGTTTCTCCTCTTTCTGTAACTGCGTTTGTTTCTCTCTCTCCTCTTTTTCCAATAACATGTTTTTCTTATTTCTGAAGTTCAAGCTTTCTTAGCTCCAATTCCATCTTCTATTTTAATTTTTATTCCTTTACTTTTATATGAGGGTCTGATACAGACTTACTGATCGAAACCAAAGCACTTTATCCTTAACACCCTTTTCCACCAAATGCTGCACCAAAATGATTTTTTTCTTGCTTCGTTAAAAAAGCTTTTGTCTCAGTAAGATCATATTTTCTGGCAAGTTGAAGAAATTCATCTTTTTTCAAAACATCTAACTGTACCTGGGTGTAGTTTGAAAGACAAATCTCCACTTTTGATGACATTGTGAAAAAGCTTGTTGATTTCACTAAAGATTTCAAAAATGAAAAAGAATGCTTGGGATTTAAAAAATTCTGAAAACTAGGAGAATTTAAATTTCAAAAAAAAGTTTTCTGAAATATTGTTGCCAAAATTCATATATCCCGGACGAGCCCCCAATTTTCTTGTTACGAATTTAGGCTATTACAAAAAAGGAACAAGAAAAGAGGGAAGACAACAAGCTTTGTAAAATTTAACAATTAACTTATTTCTTATTAAATTATTTCCCTAGAAAATCAAGGTAAAATGAAAAAAAGAACTTACGGTTCTACGAATCAAATCCAAAATTAATCCAAGAATTAAAAAATAGCAGGAGCACTTGTATTTCCAGTGAAAATAATCACTTGAAATTCAATAAAATAAAAATTAAACTCAGACTGGTGACAACATATGTTTGGAGCCCGACTGGCTAATTCTTATCATAACATGAGTTATAAGGCTAACTAAAACGCAAAACAGATGCCCGGATGGGGGTCAAGAGTTCATCTTTCCAGAAGGAATAGAAGTTTGTTACATGATAATTATCACGTACTCCAGATAAAGTTGTTTACCAGAACCCTTACTTGTTCTGAATCAATGTCAGCATTTAGATACAGTGTTTCTATATTATAACAGTCAGATCAAAAAAGAACTTAACTGAATTTCTAAGCCTAATATCAAATCCAGTAGACAAAATTACCTTATAATAGTATGTAATGGAAAATTTTTTTTTAAAACTAACAAACAAATAATTAAATTACATATACGTAACACTGCCAGGTTTGCGTTGGCTATTTTGTTGAATAAGATGTAACATTTCGATAATTGTTTTGTTGCCAGCCTTTACTTCGCCGAGTTAGAAAGTATGTGTCCTCTCAGCAGGCACATGATTTTACCGAGCTAGAGCTTCCTGTGCAGATCAATGACATACCGAGATTTGAAAAGATGAATCAGGTTAACGTTTTCGGTTATGATCATCATGTTTATCCATTGCATCTGGTCAGTGCATCGATTTGTTATATGTGCATTCTGATAAAGGAGATGGTCTTTATTATTCTATTCTGTTGTATGAAGAAAATTACGGTTTGTTTAACTGCCGAATTAACTAATATGATACAGAAAGTGTCTTCATGATTGTTCCATTGCGCACTTTGCTGGATAAACATGGGGAAGATTACGTCAACACGGCGCGAATTGAGACTCCGCACAGAACCGTGATAAAATATCAAATATTTACCCATCAGACCCCGGATATATTTTAGAGGTTGATCTAGACTATCCAGCTGAGTTGCATGCGTTGCAAAACGACTATTTTTTGGTGTCGGAAAGTGGGACACCAAATGACGACCTGTTGAATACTCACACACGAGATCTAAACATAAAACTTGGTGGCAAATCTTACGCGCTGAACACAATATGCTGTCCATAAGAAGCAGCAAAAATACCTCACGCTTGGCATGCATCTGGTTTAAATCTATCGTGTGTTAAAGTTTGAGTAATCATGTTGACTCAAGACCTACATTGATTTCAACACGAATAAGCGTACTGCTGTAACAACTGATTTCGAGAATGATGTTTTAAACTGTGTTAAAAAAAGACCATTTCGGATATAAAAAAACGTACATTTCCAAATGCTAAACCCTGCCAAGCGACGTGACAAGTCGATGGCTGTTCCTACATTGGTGATAACTTTGTACCTATCTGTACTAAGAATGCTCTGTTGTAGCCGGACAATGCCATCTACTTCGGGATTACTGTGCTTGAGCTATACAAAAGGCTTATGCATGATTTTCACTTCGATTTTATCATATTCATCATATGGATCCGTAGCCAAACCATTGTTTACCGACGAATGTAGGTTGTGTTACCTATGATATTTATGCCGACATGTATTCGGCTAATGAAGAATGTGATTTTTCAGAGTATCTGTCAAGCAGCCCATTCCACAATACAACCAACAAGAAAGTGGTTGTCAAATTCAAAGAAGAAACTTCCTTTGTCCTCATAATAGAATTTCTTGGTCTACGTAGTAAGATGTGCGTAGAATGTGGTACAGTCAAGAAACAGGCGAAGGGTATCAAAATGAATGTTCGAGAGAGAGAGAGAGAGAGAGAGAGAGAGAGAGAGAGAGTTATCATGCATGATCACTATTTGTAGGTTCTTGGTGTGATGAAAATGTTTTCCAAAATGAACACGATCTGGTCTGACCATTACGTAATCTACACTTACTTGTCCAACAAAGTTAACTTGTTTGCTATGGGGGCGAATGACATGTTCTTGACAACGGGTTTAGCTCATTAGCTTATCAACATGAAGATACTGCTAAAACTTCTTTATCCCCGTTCTATTACAGCCTCAAACGACAACGAAAATATGACTCAATGGCACTGAGAGAGAGAGAGAGAGAGAGAGAGAGAGAGAGAGAGAGAGAGAGAGAGAGATCAAAATGCTGGAAATTTGGAGAAGAAAGAGCGTTAAATTAATACATGTGTTAGAGCGGCCTACGTGGTTAATTGATTCCGCAGATCTTTTCCCAATAGATCAAACAGTTCCTTATCAAAGAGATACCGGCGTGAAATTCATGTCACGTTTCAAAACAAACAAACAAACAAACAAACAAATAAACAACAATAAACCTATCAATTTTTATTCTGAATTCACTTATTGGGTCTTAACTTTCCCAACATGATAGCTATAACTAGTGATATGTTAACGTTGTGATTGAATTTGCTATGATTTTCGATAAAGTCGAATTTACATATTGACTAAATCCTGCTTTCAATGCCAAAAACGTGTAAGATAAATGAATTTTCGTCCGTTCGCTGTGTCAGTCAGGGCACATATAACGTTTGTTTGTGTAAAAGAAATCAGACTACTGACTTTTGTTGAGGATGAATTTTGCAGGTTAGTGAAGGCTTTCCTTTTATTTATCTTCAGGTTATACGAATAGAAGAGTAAAAGCTTCCCATCTTGTGCAATATATTTATATCTCTAATGTTGTTATGTGTTTTGAAGAAACGAATGATAGAGTAGAACTATATTTTTTTTCTCATTCAACCTCATATTGGCAATTATTTCTGTCTAAAAGAGAACTATTGACAGTGATCTACTGACTGTTATGCAAAATAAAAAAAAATATCCAAATCATTAAATGAAATCTATAATGTAGGATTAGATTTTACCCACGAACTTTCACATGCATATTGAATTAAAGTCAGTTCGACTCCACACATACGTGCAAAAGTACGGATTTGCGAGGAATATCTGAAATTTCCAAAGACGTGAGACTATTCCAAATTTCGACAGTTGAACAGATCCAAAGAATTTTTTTTTGAAATTATTTTTGAATGTCGTTTCACAAGACTTGATCGAGATATACATACGAATTTGAATCATTCTGGATGATCCGGTGGATTTTGGTGGCAAAATGGTAGGCTGCGTCGAATTCAGACTTTATTACAGTTTGGTATTGACGTGCAATTTTAAATCTATCGCGAAGTTAATATGTTCGGTGACTGTCCCTTAAGCACATTAAAAAATGTCAGGAATACAACTCTAAAGTGAAATATACCAAATTTAGTTAAAGAGCCGCGGTCCCTCAGTGTCAGCGTGCTGGACTCCGACCTAAAATGTGCTTGGATTGGCTATTGCGGTGAGCCCTGGGTGAGGCACTTGAATCCAGTTGTATCGGACCTAAATAATCTTCACATATTGCTGAGCCGAAAAATAGTAAAGAAACAAAATCGGCCCAAATCTGAGCACCTCTTTCGACTCATCTGAGTCTGACATTAAAGTTAATATAGTATTAATTATTATCCTAGAGACTTGCATGCATTGTACTACCCTTTAGGTAAATAAATAAAAACTTATTCATCATACATCTTGTAAAAAAATCCCTCTTAGGCAATGAAACCAAGAGCATCACGATAGATTCATTCATTACGATAAAGGGAGATAATTCCAACAGACAAAAGTACACCACACAAGATACAAGCGAAATATATTTGAGTTGATTTACTGGGAGCTAAAAACACCAAATTACAACATTTATGTAATTAAACAATGATAGATAGCTAATACCAATTTAAGATGAGTTCAATATTCCCCACAACTATGTCTATCTTAGATTTGTGTACAGTGGTTACCTCCTTTTCAGGCAAGGGAAAGCTTCCCAGGGTTGATATTTTTTGTTGCACAGTCTTGCTGCAAGAACATTTTGTGAGTTTCAAAAAGAGTCTTTTTAGAAAAACATGACGTTTTCATTATGTATTGCTCATCAATCAACAAAATGCGTTGTGAAAACAATGTGAAATCTACCATGGAGAGGTAATTCTTTGAAAAGGGAAATACCTGACATGATCATAATGATCATAATGGGTTAATAAAAAGAGTATTGGTACGGACACGACACTGACAAGGGCACGACGTGGAATTATATATATATATATATATATATATATATATATATATATATATATATATATCACAAACTGGTATATATAATCATATAATTAAACATAGAAATTACATAATCATATATATTAATAGGAATACATCTTGTGTGTGGAATTCTGATTTACTCTGTAGATCACTTTTGAAGGAAAATGTCAGAACCACTGTATAGTAATACGTCAATATATAGGTTTGTATTAATGAGGTGTAAGAAGCACAAAAGATGGGCGGATACCTGCCTTTATTTCTATAATCATAACATACATATAACAGTTTTACTTAAGAGAGTATCTAGGTGGTGAGTGCTGGCATTAGACATCAATAGAGATGATTTGCTAATTAAACACAGATCGTATCCAACGGCTCCTAACAGGAAAGTATCCAGTCGAAATTTCCTGGAATGAGATAAATTGTAATAGTAGTTATATGGGAACAACGTATTACACATATATATACATACATATATATATATATATATATATATATATATATATATATATATATATATATATATATATATATATACACATTCGTACAAAGGTTCATACACGGTGAAACGGTAGTCGACTTGTCGACTAACTGTCCTTTAATATGTCAATATTCCAAAAACACTCGAAGTGTATATTAACATTACATTTTTTAAAAATGCTTTCAAAAACTATCTGAATTCAGTTACGAAATTATTTGTTTAGAAAAACTGTGTAATATACAAATTTTCTGAGGCTGAATAATGTGCAGCATGTGCAAGATATCCTTCAAGTTTTTAATTAGATTACATGCATGGATAATGATAAGTCCGCCATTATATACCACCTTGACTTTATAATCTAAGTTATAGAAACAGAAGCACGTTGTAAATGACGTATGCATCATACTATAAGGAATATGACACAGAATTGTGCTTGTTAAACTACTGTTCAAGTGGATATGTAGGGTACATTCCTTTTCAGCTGTTATATTGGTATTTTCTTACAGAATTATAGAGTAAAGAGTCAGGACCGCAACCCACACTTACCACTGGCTGACAGATGGCGGGAATGTCAAACACAGATGGATCCTTCACACCCACCGTAATGCCAGAATACTCCCACACGTCCATCAATGAGACTGAGGAAAAAAGACGAACATTGTCGATTACAAAATCATAATAAAACACTATATGATTTGCGGAAATTGTACTTATGTTCTCTCTCTCTCTCTCTCTCTCTCTCTCTCTCTCTCTCTCTCTCGTAAAGTACATTTTGACTGCTTTAACCTTGATCATATAATTTACTAACATTTTTTGTTTTCTTTAAAATAATTTTTACACTTGGCAAATATAAACTAGAATAATAGCTGTTTTAATGAAAAATGAAAAGGACAACAAACAGTTGTTCTGAATAAATGTTAAAGAATCGCTTCCTATGTTTGAAAATTCAATTTAGAGGTTACTTCCCTTCGTTAAATATTTTTACATTACATTTTCATTCCCGTCGTAGTGGTGTTCGGTTGAATGGATTACCACTCGGTGCAAGGTTGATCATGTGGATTGATCGAATACTACCCTAAGGCGTACCGTGTCGGTCAAATGCGAAAATTGCAACGGTGGTATTCACCTTGTAAATCCGGAAGGGTGCCTGAAGCGATAGCCACAACAGGGATGCAGTGGTGTGCCGTTACCGTGAAGTAAATCTCGAGACCTCTGACATTAAACCTATATATTTTCACCGCCACATTCTCAGACCCAGTGCCGAAATACGTTTTCTCCAGAAGGGTGGCATTTTCTGTCGGGAATGAATGAATAAGTATATAAATGATTTCCAAACTTAATAAATAACTATTTAATTAACTAACCGACTACTGACAAATAACTAGATGTAACTAACTAACGCAGTAACTTATTGATTAACTAAAGAAATTATATCTACGCTTTTGAATAAATACAAGGAAATAATTGACGAGTAAAGTGGAAACGTTGCAAATGTTTCATCTTCACCAATGAAATGTTTCTGTACATCTATAATTAAAACAAAACAGATTTTCCTTTCATTCTATATTGTTGAATCCAAAAACTGTCAACTTGCAGAGATTTTGTTATTCTATTCTGTGCCACTGTGGTGATCTGATGCATTGGTAATACATCGATAATATGACGTTCCGAAATTTTAAGGAAAATTAGGACAGTGGCTATTGCAAATTTAACTCTTATACAGAATGCTTTAAGCAGCGTATTTTGTCAAAATATTTACCGTTTACACGCGAATATGAAGAAAGTTTTATTTGGTTAATGCATTTATTTCAAGAGTTGATACAGCGAATATTGCTGTGGGTGGGTGGATGGGTCCTGTAGAATCGTCACAAAACGCCCGAATCCGACAGACTTCAGAGTCTATAGGGATTTATAAATGTTGTTTTAAGTTATTTTTCATTCAAATGCCAATTATGTGGCCTTATCAAACTTGCAGAATCGTTCGGTTACAGAACACTCATCTATCCTTGATTTCTCTACCGTTTCAAAGATGATTTTCAGCTTGATGAGAGATAACATTGCTAATCAAACAATTTTAGTATTATATTTAATCAAGAGTTTTTCTTTAAAAACAGATATCCTTTGTTGTAGAGCTTAACATATAATGTATGGTTACACAGTCAAATACAAATAGGTCATTATAACTTCAGTAACTTTAATTTGTACGATTTAAGCAGAAAATTACTTTTAAATTAGTAAAACTGACATCTACCGTTTGTTGTGTGGAATTCATTTCTAGGCATTTTTGATGGCATGTCCAATTTCCTTACATAAATTTCCAATCTTGAGATATTGTAGGATCTGTTTATCTTGACGGACGGAGAAAGGAGGAGGTTGAGAAGAGTGAAAGAAGAAGAAGAAGTATGACATTGGTCTAAATATGGAATACACGTTAGAGTAATATACATGAGGGAGGATATACATCCTAGATGGGAAACAAAGTTGTTCCAAAAGTGGTATCGCCACTGTGACAATATCAAATTCCTCACACCGATAGATGTCATTATTTAATTATGAGATATATTGTAATAAAACTAGCTCGTGTGCTATTTATATTAACGTCTCCATTAATAGTTTTGTTAGATTTTAGTGACTATTAGTTGATCATGGGGAGTCGGTACTAGGAACATATTTTTCAAACCGAGTAATTAGCCAATTTCTACGAACAGAAGTCCTAACGAAGTTTACAAGTGACTTCATGAAAGCATGGGTCATTTTCTTAATACTGAACCTCCCTAATTTCTTAACAAAGGGAGTATTGTTAGGAACAGAAGAGAACAAAACAGAACTTTTGTTAATAAAAGTAAATCTCAGGCCGCACATAGGTATACGTGTTGAGTAAGTTTTGAAAGAAATAATTCTTTATATTAGGTGTTTGGGTCGTGTCTCGTGGAGCATGGCGTGAATTACTATTCTCTCGCTTGGAAAGGTTAACTGACGAGTGATCGCGCGTTTAAGAACCCTTCAGTTGACAACGACTGTTCTCATGAGGTCCTTTAGAATATGGGAAATAATGCGACTTACGTAGGTCTTTGATTCACTCAGTGGTGAGACCCCGTGAGTTCACAATAAAATAAAGTAATTTATCACATAGTAACTATGTTGTTTTAGTTCATAAACTCATGTCATGCTGTTCTTCTCTTGAGGTATTTCATCATCGCCTCATGTGAGAAAAGGGTGTGACGTCCTAGACATTTTGATTACTTAAAACGCATTCACTGCATTAGTTTTTGACACTGGATTAGTTTTTGACACTGCATTAGATTTTTTTTTTAACACTGGACTAGTTTTTGACAATGGAATAGTTTTTGACACTGGATTAGTTTTTGATTTATTGCACACAATTTGGTTTATGTGGTAATATATCTCGTATTGTTGATGCTCACCAGAAGCCCGAAATGAACGCTTATGAAAGATTTCACTGGTGTAAGAAATTCTAGGTCCTATAATTGATTAATAATATATTGCATAATAAATTGTCAACAAAATAATAAATTCGATTCTTACCTGGAAGACATCGCGGTATGCTTGATTCAAGAGTTATCTTGGTACACTTGCCATCCTTAATGACGTATTCTGTTTTCTGGAGTGAGTGAAAATGTGCTATTTAGACAGTACATGTAAAGGATGCATTGTTGAAAAACGTGTGAGCGAAGTTAATTTTGTTCCCATTTTCACTTTATCTGGATCTCCATAGACAATTTTTGACTCATTCAGCTGGAGTTATGCACACTGAGGAGATTGACGTAATGTGCTATGACTGCATGTATTTTTAAAGCTTTTATTCCCATGTGCAATTTTTGTGATCCATATTTTTCTAATACATTCAAGCCTTTGTATTGCCTCGAATGTTTCCAATCTTTTCCTAAATATTGTTCCGTCAACCTAAAGCCATGACTCTTCCAAATTGTCAGATTGTCCGTCCTTAATTTGTCAAAGTAGTGCTGTGTTACCTTAAAATAATTCCCATAATATATAATAATCCTACCTTATTGTAGTCTTGAATCACTCTCAGCTTCATTTTCAATCCGTCCACCAGTAGTTCTTCCTCTGCTGCGATCATCCCTAACGTGGTGTTCAGGTGCAACATTAGCACACCCTAAAACCGTTTGAAAATAAATGATAGGTGCCCAGATAATCCGATTATCAATCTTCAGCTACATGTAACATTTACTTTGAAAAAAGTTTAAGAGTCGGTGATTTTACTTTTACTATGACAGGCAAAATTAACAAAACGGAAAAAGCTTGAAGTCTAAAATGAGACCTATGTACAATGACTATTTCTACTACTAAAAACAACAACAATAACAACCGAAACAACGAAGACGAAACAAATTACCATTAAAGAACAAAATCACAACAACAATGAAAAAGGCAAGTACGATAGCAACAAGGTTAATACAATTGTAGCAATCGCAGAAAATTCAACGGATGGAAACACACCTTCGTCAAGTGAGGATTTTTGTCCTTTACCGAGCCGATCATCACACCTGCAACCCCTTCCCATGCATCTGGGGGACAGCATCCCTCTCCCATCACCATGGCAACAAATAGAGGAGCCAACACAATGTGCAACATTCTTGCTGTCGATCTGAAGCTTTAAAAAATTATGAAACGTAAATCTTTTTCTTTCAAAAGGCATAGATAAGAGTATTTCAAAATTAAGAGCAGGAGCAGATCGAACGACAGAGTTGAGATCATATAAAGCAAGTCCCTATGATAAATTATACTATAACGATAATATAATGCTTATATCAATGTACAGGATTTCCAAAATATATACTTTGAAACATTTTCGTTAAATGGATGATACTCATATATCAATATATAGGTTTTCTCTAATGTATGTATGATTTGAAAACGTTTGGTCAAATTGATCGTGAAACCGGAAGTGAGTTCAGCGACAGGAAACTGTCGAGATTCTCCAATCAAATAGACTGATTACAATTTCTACTCTTTCACGAGGTAATGATATGAAAATCGTTAAGTAAAACAGTCAAACAGTCCGCAATAAACAAAAGTTATTGTTTCTTATTGTACAAAAATTGTATATACTCGATCAAGAAAACTGTGAAGAGCATTTTGAAAATGGATACGCTATTCTATGTGCTTTTCAACAGCTTTTTTCCTCCATTTCTAACAGAGCTTCAAATTTAGTACATGTTTCGCGAGTATTGTGTTATTTTTTTTTCATTAAATTTCACTTTACTTCCACCACCTAGTCACTTTATTCTTATTAAAAAGAGACCGCTCCTGTGGCCTAAGTGGTTAGAGCGTCCGCTTTGGTTGCGGGAGGTCGTGGGTTCGAACAACGGCCGAGTCATATCAAAAACTTATAAAAATAGTATAGCAGCTGCCTCGCTTGGCGCTCAGCAGTAAGTGGTTAGAGTTAGGACTGGTAGACCTGGTGCCAGGATAATGAGACTCGGTGAGACAGGATGCTACATGTCTGCGGCATGATGCCCCAGTGCTAGACATCACTATAAACTGCTAAACTGCAGACATCGTAGCAATATGACGGAAATTTTTTTAAAGCTACATCACACACACACACACACACACACACACACACACACACACACACACATTAAAAGAGAAGGAAACTACTGAACGACTGCGATGCGATCTGACTTGCATTGTGGCACCATGCTGCATACTGACCTACACCGAGCACCGTCTTGGAGAATCAATTTAATACGACTCGAGTCAGCACGAAGAAAACGGTCCTTTGGATTTGGTACAAATATCCCTTTTCTTTTTCTTGTTATAGTTGATTTGTCACTCTCGGCTAAACAGGTTTCCAAAATAGGTTCCGGAAATACCTTTTAGTTAACTTGGACTCTACAATATTTCGGCAAGTTTCCATAATCTCCACTACATTTTGAGTCACAAAACGACAATTATACCTTCTTTTGAAATATTATATACGTATGTTGATAATGTTCAAAAGACCAGGTGTCTCATGGGCATTTCCCATGCATCGAAAGGTGTATTTAGCTCTGATTTGATAATGACTGACGAAAACAGAGATTTCAATAGAAACGAAAGCGGATGTAAATCAGTGACGATAGGATATTAAAGAGAAGTACCAAACATGTACACTTTCTTATGGTATAAATCCCTTTATGCCATTGAAACTTTCGACAAACTTGTCTCTTTCTTGTGTCAATATGCATCTTACTTCATTGGTTATTAACATATCAACACATTAGCATCAAAGTCAATGAATCCTAATATAATCAATTATAGATATCAATAAAGTTATTTCTCGTCATTGTCCTTATTTCTCGGCATTCGTATTGCGTAAATGTAGCAAGTGCATCATAATAGTGTCAAGTTTTATAATTCTCTATGTGCTGTGATGTACAAGGAAAACGCATCCTTACCTGCTCGTTATTGGAACAAAAAGATGGAAGGACTCCGCTGAACGGAATATTCAGGCAAGAAGAATTCTTCTTATAGTGTTGTGTTTACAAGGACTGCGGGATGCGGATTCTCTTTTCGTATGCTGGCTTATATAGAGATTAATGGCGTGTCCAATTTGCGTCCTGTTTAGACAGAAGTTATTTCATGTGATTGGCGATTATTTAAAACGATATAATTAAGGATGTCACGAGAAATCACTTACAAAATCACTATTCCACTTGAATCGACATTTCGTCTCGTTGCAAGTTAACATGATATTCCGGTTTTCATTGTTTTCTACTTGTCAGATGAAATTTTGTTTACATCCTATTTCGGTTTAAATTTATGTTGTGCTATTGAAAATATATTAAATGCATGCATGCTCTAAACCTGATTTGATAATTTTTTCATTCAAAAGTAACAAAAGCACTTATATTGATCTCGTGTCTATTGGCCGAGTGGTCATTGTCGGTGGGTAATATCCAAGTCCTTCATATCTTTATATATTTTTGTCTTTTCAGATGTAAGTATGGACCTGTCTGCAGTTTGTTATATTTTACGCAGTTTTAAAAATAAAGTATTGTTTGGAAGATCACGATGCGGGCTGCACAACACACTGTAATGCAATATGTCAAACATCTTTCCTTGCCGTAGTCAATCCAATGAAATTAGATTCATTTATACACCACGATGCAATGTTTCAGATCAAAACTAAATTGGGTTGTCAAAATACTTGTGTATGTACTATTGTATTTTTTCAAAAATTACAATTTCTTTAAATACTTGACAATTTTGAGGGGACATCAGTAGTTAAAATACACTAGGAGTAATTGTTTTCTGACTTAGCTAGTAGCGATAGGATCATTAAAAATAATTATTGAAGGTGTGACGGAATTGCACACACACACACACACACACACACACACACACACATATATATGACGCAAATTTGGAAATTTCTAGGAACCTGAGTTTTAATGTTTCTTATTGTATAAAATTTAATTCCTGCTATATTTTGAAACAGCTGTATGAAATCAAAATGTTTCTTCAAAATTGCCTAACTCAGGTACAAATGTTGCAGGGTTTGTGATGGTGAGTGAGTCTTACAAGCCAACACATTATTTTATATTATCCAACCCTTGAGTGAAAACCCGTTTTTAATTTCAAATATATTGTAAAATATCCAATGCTAATTGCAATTGAATCTATCATCGTGTATTTGTCATAAATATTTTCTTTGGATCTAACTATCCTTTAAGTTAAACTAGAGCCCAGCATTAATTCATTTACTTCTAGCTTTAACACCAGACCTAAATAACATTAATTTTGCATAAGAATAGCATGTACACGTTGATGCTACCACTTGTAAAGCCAAATATTAAAAGGAACAGTTTACAGATGTGAACGTCACTAACTTTTACGTTGAATGAAACTGCCACTCAATAGAACATCGTCTTTTTTATTTTATCAGGTAATGTTTCTATCTATCCAATGCAGAATCACCTAGTAGGTTCTACAAGGGTGTGCCTAGAAACGAGCGAGGAAATAAAAAACTTGCAAAGCTCTTGTGAAAATTCTGTCTTTCAAAAAACATTCCCGCTGTAATGTTTGAATCTGACAGTGTAAGTATAAATGTTTGCTGCTATTGTTGTTGCTATTGTTATTATTATTATTATTATTATTATTATTATTATTATTATCTCCGACGAACAATCTATAAGATGTGTGACAAAACATTTGGGAAGTGGCGGTTTAGTGGTTAACGTGCCGTACTTGAATACAACCACTGAATCTGTCTGGGTCAGCTACCGTTGAGTATCCATGGGCAAGGTACTTTACTCAACCCACCTCGGCACTAAATAACATACATGGGTTATCGTGCCGTAAAACACCAAGCCAGGCACACCATCTGCTTCTTAAAAGTGCCAATGTAAGTGATGTAAGAGGCATCGAGCAAAAAGTTAAATTATGGTAAACTGATGGAAACGGGTGCGAATTATGCATTAATGAGGCATTAATGACACTCACCTTTTTGAAGTCTCCACGATTGAGATCCATGCTTTCTTGGCTGATAAGCACTTTCATACACATCTATTGACTGCTCCATAATTATTATTATTATCGTGTGCAGTGCGTGCTCAGCCATTTAACAACGTCATCATCAGCAAGGTGCAGAGCCTGGAGTCCACGGGAGAACTTTGTCAGTGGACAGTTGTTCACAATGTGTGACATGGTCTGAAGAGTTCCAAAGCAACAGGAAGAGTCGGTGGTCTGGCCCCATCGGACAAGATTGACTTTACAACGACTCTGCTCCATAATAAAAAATGAACACAGTGTTGGAATAGTTAACTTAGCTGCGATATGACACAACAATGCATTTATAAGGATCCTGCAATTATGTTAGACTCTGTTGTCTGATTTGTCTTAATTGCTTTGCTTTGGATCGAGAGTTCATTAGAAGTCAGAAAGCTTTTAAGTTTGCTCAACATTCGTGGTAGTGAAGGAAAAACATATTTAGATGCCATGTGCCACGTTCATGTTTATCGCGGTTTGGCCGCTATTGCTTTCTACAGCAGTTTAGACTTTATCTTCATTAGCCGTAGGACACGGAAATGACTCGCACTAATGATACTTCAATTAAACAAGGATTTCTTCATATAACTCTAATATATTCAAATCTAAATTAGTCATTTATAGAGCTTTTGTGCAGACATAACCTTGCTCTGCAAATTCACCTGCAATTATTTTTGTACCACTGAAATACTAGAACTTTTATTGATGGAAAGCCACAATACTTGCTTAAAAGAAGTAGCCACTTATATTGACGTCATAGGAGGTAAACTAACGACATTACTATTTCAAAGGAACTCCTGACAGAAATATGAAAGGAATTGTCCTTACGTACTTAATAGATGGTAGCATATCTGTTGGTTTTTGTCATAGCCTTGACATAACTTACATATAGTCATACATTCCTTTGATTAAGATCAATTGAGAGTCCGAAAAGTCAAGGGCAACATGACTGTGATCAGTCCTAGAATTGATTCCATGTAGTCTTTTTCGAGCTTTGATGTAATTACTTGTCATATGTCGTCAATAATATTGAGGTTCACGGTCTTTATTTGGCATGATAAGGTTTCATTGTTTCATAATTTTCCACTGTGTTGCCATCCAAGGAATAGGGACCAGACAATTATCCTGCTGTAACGTCCATTATCCATTTGAAAAATGTTTTTTTTTACTAATTAACTAACCAATTATAAAGCTCTTATACACTAGTCAGAGTCAAATTTTCTCTCCACTGTGCTCAGATTTGCATCAACTGTTGCAGGTATTGCACCTTCAACCTTACCACCGCCCACAAAAAAATCCCCCAAATAAAAACAGACACGAACGAAACAACGGGAAAACAAACATGGTTGAATAATCTTGAAAGGCAAGCGTGCAGAATAGGGATTTAAACACTCTGATTTTATCGAAACATAAACTTTAGAACTTGACCCAAAGCTACTTTATCTTCATCGCTAAACGTTACACCTGACTACTATTTTTCATGAGTTCAGTAGTGTCTATCTTAAAACCGTGAAATTTTCGATGCTGAGAAATCGAAGTTTGCTTCCTCTGAGTGCATCTAAATAGAATCAGTAAACGCCGGTTCTTGCGCGAATACGAGTTCTAAATGCAGTCGTCTTTTTTTTGACCTCATCGTTCAGGATTCCAGCTGGGCTAGGACCGCCGAGAGCGACATAGTAAAAAAGATGAGTTCACCACAAGGAAGCATATCGCACTATAACACGGCGATTATTCATATTGCTGATTGAGACAAGTCAGTTGGACAACATAACAAGATTCGACAGATCGCGAAATGCCACTCATGCTGTGTCTCATAATAAAATCGCGACAGTTTCTGTCTCTGCTTATTAGTCAACAGGACCTGATGTCTTCTGGCTTCCATCGATTTGGCCATAGTCAGTTCTTTTTCAATTTCAGCATTATGATTTCGATATGTTGTAGCCACAGCTTTTTCCAAGATAGAAGGAATTTGCCGGATAAAGTCAGCGATGTATGTAATGTTTGTTTCCTTTGGCGTGATGAACTATATAACACGGTCATATAAAAATGGATATATCGACGATTCCAGTACAATTTATTTCATCGCATAAACTACGGCAAAAATCAGAGGTGAAAGGACAAGTCTTCAGAACAAATGCTAGTGTTACTAGACAAGTAGGCTACAAACTGAACTTTTTTTCTGACGATATCACTAAGAACATACAGGAAATCTATATGCTTCTTTCGGATTTTGTCGTTATATCACAGAAGTATTTCGTATGGTCAAGCACACGTTGATCCTCATCAGGGCAGATCCAGCGGCCTACATGCATCGAGACGGTACTTCTTCAGCTGCTGGTGCTGATCCAGTTCACGGGAAATTTGTGATGACTGCGTTGTCGTTTGATGCTAGATGTTCTTAGTGGAAAATGAATGTTATGAAACTTGGTGCTACACAGCTATCAAAAAGTAGTTAATTTATCATTTAACCGCTGACACATCTGCTGAAAAAATGCTGAGAGACGTGAGCTATCACCGGGTCTAAGTGATATTGACACCATCTGGGCAAAGAGTAATTAGGTCTGAGCTCAAGGAAAAGTCTGACGCAATCATGAGACTTAGCATACCAATTGCATTCTGAACCACATACACTGATGCTAAGAAAGCAAAACAGCCCGACTAGACATTGACAAAGGCGAAACAAGCATTTATCAGCTTAAAATTGTCGTCTGCACAAGTTGGCAAATCGTGTGGATTTCCTAGCGCAATACTGTCATTGGATAGGACGGCAGTGACAACTTTGTTGCCAATGCTGTTACCGATCCTTGGATTACTCGGGTTAGCAGCTGCATCTGACGCAACGCAGAAACAATCTTAGGAGAAGAACCAGCAGCTAGGCGTATAACAGCATCTGGATAGGGGTCAGATGTTAACATTAGGCCGAGCGTAGGCTACCAGAAGTAGCCGACACAGTTTTGTATAAACTGTTCTATATTATACCATATCATCAGATTTGACTATCTCTGAATGCTTAGCAGCGCACCAAAGAAGCTCTAGCTGCCGGAAATTGAGTCGTCTTGAAACTTGGTGCTACACAGCTATTAAAAAGTGGTGAACTTATCGCATCGATTCTTGTTGGATTTGCCAGCAGCAATAAACTAGGTATTATTGGCAGATTATTTGGTGCCTGGTTAAAAATATAGGTGGCCTCGGTCTGACATTACCAGGAACAGTTAACGAGGTTCTACAACTGTCGGGAACAATAACACGCAAATAAAAATATCTCCAGAGATACTACCATGAAGACTTTTTTAGGCTAATAACACTGAGCAATGCTGATATTAACATAATGTTGGCAAAATCAACAGAGAGCCGGGATAAAGTAACAGAACAAGTTACATAAATACACTGGGTCGTATAATTCACTGGACTAACAACTGGATGTCAATGATAACCCGCTAGCAGGCCAAGAACCTAACAGCCAGGTGCGATCGCGCTGCGACATGATATCTTGTATCGAGATAAACCAGCTGCGATCGCGTAATGCTTGACTCGTTGAAGCTGATGATTCTCACCGATCGAGCATTTGTTCGTGGTATAATTTTCGAGAAATGCATGCTATGTGTTGGACTAAAAGACGAACTGCATAATCCAGTGCACGTGAATGTTCCACGACGTAGCGTTGTATCGTCTGGTCGTGACAACACCTGGTAGACTGATCTTGCTGACCCCCGCGAGTATTACGCGGAATACGGTGGGATGAAAAAACTGTTCATACTGACAGATGTCTTTAGCGAACTTGCTTGTGTTATACCACAGGTTACTAAAACAGGAACTGGTATCAGAGATCCTCTCAGGGCTATCACATTAATCTCTACGATTCCTGGGGAGAACATATCGAAGGCTTGTTCTGTGAGCCAGAACTACAGAGAACAGATCATGAAATATTCAGGGTTGAACGTTTCATCAGAAAGAAAGGAAACTGGCTGTTGGTGAATTGGTTTAGCTATTCCAACGATATCAGATCGTGGATGCCAATGGAGCACATAAAATCTCAACTATGATATTGCTTTTGCCATCTATGTTACTTTTGCCTGCAACTAGCCGGCACAGAGCAGCCTTCTCCGGTAAACCGATAGAGGTAAAAAATAAATCTTGCGAGGACATAATCAAGCTTGACAACCTTCTAATTGCTGTTACGAATTTAGGCTATTACAAAAATGTAAGAAGAAAAGAGGGAAGAGAACAAGCTTTGTAAAATTTAATAATTAATTTATTTCCCTAGAAAATCAAGGTAACAATAAAACAAAAAAAAGAACTTACGGTTTTACGGTTTTACGAATCAAATCCAAACTTAATCCAAGAATTAAAAACTAGAAATCCTATATTACAAAGTCCTAAATGAATGTGAGTTCGAGTCCCGATGAAATCTAAAATTGATGGTGATGTCGTCTGTTGTAACCTGTGAAGTGCTGTTCTGTCAACAGTTCCTTGTTGAATCACAGAAAATAATAATCCAATTTTGAATTCCATATAAATTTCAATGAATGTCTTTGTCCAAGAATTTTGTAGGAGCATTTGTATTTCCAGGGAAAATAATCACTTGAAATTCAATAAAATAAAAATTAAACTCAAACTGGTGACAACATATGTTTGGAACCCGACTGCCTAATTCTTATCATGACATGAGTGATAAGGCTAACTAAAACGCGAAACAGATGCCCGGATGGGGGTCAAGAGTTCATCTTTCCAGAAGGAATAGAAGTTTGTTACATGATAATTATCACGCACTCAAGATATCCCCTTGTTTCCACTGAATGAATCTTACTCTTACAAAGAAAAAAAAAATTAAAAAGTTGTTTACCAGAACCCTTACTTGTTCTGAATCAAGGTCAGCAACTAGATACAGTGTTTCTATATTATAACAGTCAGGTCAAACAGAACTGAACTGAATTTCTAAAAAAAATCTCAAATCCAGTAGACAAAGTTACCTTGTAATAGCATTTAATGGAAACAAAATTTAAAACTAATAAATAAATAATTAAATTACATATACATAACTCTGCCCCCATAAAAGAAAATGAAAGATTTATATAATAAAGCTTTCTTTGTACCATAGATTAATTATATATGAGGTTTAAAAAATAACATAAAAAGAACTCTTATGAATTAGACAAAGCGTACATGAAATAATATTTCTATACACGGGAAAGTGAATCTGCCATTCAATTGTCTTTTCCCTTGATGTGCCCGATGTCAATATTATATTCTTGTAACAACAAAATGCACCTTAATAATCTCTGATTTTTTTCATTTTGTCGATGAGAGTAAGGGGGTCGTGATCACTATACACAATATTCGGAGAAGGAGCTGAACTAATGTAACGTGAAAGTTTTGTAATGCCAATATCAAATTTAAACATTCCTTTTCGATTGTTGAATAATTTCTCTGGTGCTTATTTAATTTCTTAGAAAATTAGCACACTGGATGATCAACACCATTTTCATCTTCTTGAATGAATACAGCTCCAACCGCAACATCACTTGCATCAACAGGCAGTTTAAATGATCGACTGAAATTTGGAGCTGTAAGACCTGGTGCACTCTTAAGTATGGCCTTTAACTTATCAAAAGCCTCCTGACATTTTTCAGTCCAAAGAAACATGTTTTTCTTGCTCAATACATTTGTCAGGGGTTCAGCAATTATGGAAAAATTGGAGCAAAATTTCTGATAGTATCCAGCCATATCTAAAAATCGCATCAGTTGCTTTTTACTGACAGGCACAGGGAATTCAGAGATAGTCTTGAAATTAGCATCTATAGGTTTAACTTGTCCATGTCCCACAACATGTCCTAGAAATGTCACACAAGCACTGCAGAACTCACTTTTGGATAAATTAATTGTCAAATTTGCATCAGTGAGTCTGTCAAAGAATTTCCGAATTGTTGCTAAATGTTCTTTCCAGGTGTCGTTGTAGATGATGACATCATCGATGTAAGCATCACAATTATCTAGACCAGAGGTAATCATGTTCATTAAACGTTGAAAAGTACTTGGCGAACCCTTCATCCCAAACGGCATTACTTTATATCGATAAAGTCAATCTGGAGTCAGAAATGCCGAAATTTCCTTTGCGTCAGTGGAATTTACCAAAATCCTTTCAGAAGGTCAAATTTGGTGACATACTTTGCATTTCCAATTTTATCAATGCAGTCATCGATTTCCATAATGAATCTGTTTTTGTCACACTGTTCACCTTCCTATAATCAGTGCACATACGGAAAGTTTTATCTGGTTTCGGGACAAGTATACATAGTGAACTCCAATCACATTTACTGGGCTCTATGAAATCATTCTCCAGCAAATACTGACTTTCTTTTTTCTAGTATTCCTGTTTGAGAGGGTTCATCCTGTATGGGTGTTATTTCACAGGTTTGGATTTTATGATTTCAACGTCATGATGAATTTTGTTTGTTCTTGTAGGAACATTTGGAAATAAGTGCTCATAGTCAAATAATAACTGTTTAAGTTCATTTCTTTCTTGTTGTTGAAAATGTGAAAGTTTCTGATCCAGATTATTCATAATTTCTGAATTCAGAAGATTTGTTACTCCCAAATCAATAGTGTCCGATTGCATTTCCTCACTTAAATCCTCAGTGAGTGGGACAGGTACAACCAAATTAATTGCATGATTAACCTGGCTATCTCTCTCAATATACTGGTACTCCTTTAATTTATTTAGATCCCAGGAGGACTATTTTTATAATTTAACTCATTCATTTTCTTTTTAACTTTGTAAGGGCCGTAATACCTAATTTGAAGAAAATTTTGAAGAATGAGCAAGAGAGACAGAACACTATTACCAGACTCAAAAGTTCTCTCCGTTGTAGATCTGTCAAACCATAATTTCACTTTTGACTTGAATTGCTGAATGCCAAATACAAGCACAACGTGCTGGAAAATTCCAGACATAAAGTTTGACCCTTGATCAGATTGGACAGATTTGGGAGGGCCAAATGTGGTAAAAAAATATACTTTATCAAAGCATTTGCTATTGTTTCAGTTTTAATATTCCTCAAAGGAATTGTCTCTGGGAATCTTGTTGAAGCACACATTATCGTCAACAAGTATTGGTTACCTGACTTGGTCTTAGGTAAGGGACCGACACAAACTACCATTATTCTGCTAAATAGTTCGTCAAATGCAGGAAGAGGTTGCAGATGGGCCTTAGGTATCTTCTGATTGGGTTTTCCTACATTTGACAAGTATGACAAGATCTGCAATATTTACAAATATCATTTTTAATTTTTGGCCATTAGAAGTGAGTCAAGATCTTGTGATAAGTCTTATTAATCCCTAAATGACCAGCCAATGGAGTTTCATGGACCAGACTAAGAATTTCCAGTATGTACGATTTTGGAACTACAGTTTGATAGTTTACTGACCATTCGTCAACAGCAGGTACTTCGGGAGGTCTCCATTTTCTCATAAGAATCCCATTTTGAATGAAATAACAGACAGGTTCTTCAGTGGCTTCAGTTTCACTAGTGGCCCTTTGAAATAAACAGGAGATCTCAGGATCTTTTTCTTGTTCGACGACAAGTGATTGTCGTTCGTCACCCGGATTAGAACAAAGAGAATGAGTAGTTAAAAGAGGATCACTGTGATCAATACCTTTTGATTGATCCAAACAAGAAGTGAAAAGTGACCTCATCAAAAGCCTGACCAATACATGTGTCAGCTAAAGGAATACTTTCCTTATCAACATCATTCTCAAGAGCTTTCTTTGCCATAGCTCTAGTAACTGCACAAGCTGGGTATAAGTCAGGGTATTCTTTTTCAGTAGAATCAACTTTCTGATCCAAACAAGGCTTGTCAGTTACAAATGAATTAACCACAACCTTATCCTCAGCTAGGTCATTGCCTAATAATAAATAAATGCCCTGAACGCGTAAAGCAAACACAATTCCGATTGTCACGGGTCCTGAGACTAAGTCTGAT
>JAECUM010032469.1:0-35595 GCA_016617855.1 Megalonaias nervosa
TATATATATATATATATATATATATATATATATATATATATATATATATATATATATATATATATGATTGTGAAAATAGTAGTTCCCTATCTGAAATTTGTCATGTTTTTCAGATATTTACTAAAAATATGAGTTTAAGGCCTAACCTTCTTTACTAACCTTAGAATGTTTTGGAATTTTCTTTTTTATAATTTGGTGGCATTTCCCCTCGAAAATTTGGGTTTTCGAGAAAATTGTTGCGACACAGGTCAAGTGAAATATGTATATAAAGGATATTTATTAAACAATTACAATTATACTTTCCTGATTCACATAAGTCTTTAGGAATCTATTATCAGAGTTTATAGTTTGTTCAGATGGAATTTGAGAGGAATTATGTATTTAAATTATTCATTGGAATGATAAAGTTCTCATTGACTTTTTGGACTGAAACACATCTTTATTATTATTATTATTATTATTATTATTATTATTATACCAAACTATGGTATGTGCTATTGCCACTGAATTGTGTCTATTTATTGTTAAAGAATATTTAGAATAGAATTTACTCGGGTTTCGTTTATGTGTACAGCGTTACCTGGGGGTGGTTTATCTATATCATACATTATTTCGATGTAGTGAGTTCGGTTCACTCAATGCTGCACGAGCGAAGTGCTTACGATGGTAAAACCGATTTACCTTGAGCGCGCAGGCCGTGCATTGCAACAAAGCCAGTGTACATAGAGGCTTATGACACATTCATTCTTTGTATTACGGAAATTCTTGTCAGTAAGCGGTCTACTTTACGGCGCAATATCTCTAACTGTAGAGGTATGCAAATTGTATTTTCCTATCTGTATTATTGGATGGAATTGTTTTATTCTCATATTTATTGTGCATTTTTTATAGTTCCGAACTGTGTAATGTAATGTTAGATTTTATTATAGTCTGTTTTCAAGTTCACCAGTATATAACTTAACAGAAGGATTGTATTCACATAAATGTTGCATGAATTAAGAGAAGAGAGAATGTTAGTTCAAGGTCTGTAAGATTCTCGTCAGATACCGTTTCACATATGAACCTGATTATTATAATAACCTTATCAGGCAGACCCGATGGTAGGATTTTTATAAAATGATCAACTCCACTTACATCCATGCGTGCCCCGAATGGCCGAATGGTCTAAAGCGCTCATCGTTACGGATCACTGCCATCTCACCTCTGTCTGCGTGGGTTCGAGTCTAAGATTCGGCGAATGTGGATATGTGAGAAAGCTTGCCAGTAGCTTCTCGTGGGTCGGTGGTTCTTTCCGCGGATTTCCCGGTTTCTTCCTCCACCATTAATACTGGCCGTCATGTATAGCCTATCGTGTGCTGAAAAATGGCGTTAAGCCCCACAACAACAACAACAACATCCATGCGTCACGTACGTCATTGCATGTTATACATGACCGTGTCACTGATATTACACGGATTTAGATGTTATATTTTCAGCTGAAAAGGGGTGAAGGGCTGAAGGAATGACGGAGTGATAGAGCGATAGTGACAGAATCTTTGTGTCTGCACCGTACTGAAGGTGAATTTTAGCCGTGGTGATAAATCTGGTAGTGGTTATCTCGTGGTGAGGGACCAAAGGTCCAGGACCAACTGGTCTGCAGGGAACAAGAGGTTCTACGGATACTTAGCCAGACCGTGAGGGACGGACCCTTCGTTGTGGCTCCTTGACCATCCGGCAGAGCATTGTGACTGAAAATATATTGTGGTTATGAATTGGACGCCTAAAGAAAGATGTCCCAATTTAAATTAAATCGGCTATCACTATTTGAGTGAAAACTATTTCTTCATATGAAACCAGTTATCGCTATTTGAGTGAAACCATATCATTATTTTGAAATTCAAGTTTCATTGTTTGAGTGATTGTTTATGTGCTTAATTTGTTTTTCAATTCATTTATTATTGTTGACTATTTTATATTACATCTTATAAATCGTTCTAGTTAGTAGCCGTATTATTTTTCGTTATATCGTTCAGTTATTTAACTCTGTGCGAACCATTATTAAAAATCTAGTCTTAGAAATTATGCGCACGAGTTTGGGGTATGAAGTTCTCTATATTTTATCATCTATAAATAAATATGGTATTTTCGTTTATCATTCTTTGTGTCTTCATTATAATCTGACCCCAACCCGATCCATCTTGTCACAGCTATTTGTATTAAGGTCTCCGTTTACAGCTTTGTTAAAATTTAGTGATTAGTTGCTGAATATGGGGATTCGGTGATGGGGAAAATGTTTATCAACTAGAATAATGAGCGAATTTCCAGACAGCATAATGCAGTGTTCGCCAGTACTGACGAAACTTTATGATGACCGGATTAGTTTCTTAACGTATTGAATTTAATGGCTATTTATAAGTATTGGTTTTGGAATTTGAGATAGGAATACTAGTTTGTATTGGGTGTTTAAGCCGTATCTTGTGGTGCATGGTACTTATGTTTGACTCGGAAAGGCTTACTGATAAATCAAATAAGAAATACTGTGCGTGGAAGTAAATTTCCATGACGTGTGGTAATTATGTGATTAGAAGAAAAAAATTATAATCTCGTGACTAAAATCCTTCAGTTGACGATGACCGTTTTCTTGAGGTTCTTGGAGATAGGGAACATTATTGGTCTCAGAGCTAGAGTCTGAATTGATCTTATTTGTTCTAGAGTGTAACAATATCTCTCACTGTATGTATCTTTCCCTCCCCCCCACCATCGTATCAAGATATGCGCAAAAATCCATGAAAATAGGTGCGTAGAGGATTTTTGCTGGTGTCCTGCTACGATGTCTCTGGACTTGTGAATGATGGTTAAAGGAGAGAGACAGAGATATTGTCGGTCAGTCATTTCCCTTAGTTTCTACTCCACGCTTATTTTCATGCGCGGGTACGTGAATGACTGAGCTTTCAGTGTTTGTAGTGCTCTACTTTCTTCATTAAAACCATCTTTCATGTTTAAATCATAAGTGTCATATATTGATATAATCAATGTGAATAAAAATAGAAACTAATAAAAAACAACAATCGACCAATCAATATGCAAAGGTGATTGTGAATAGCCACAAAAAGGCACAGAACTACATTTTGTAGCAGACACACTCGGCAGGGATGTGAGGAGTTCATTCAGTCGGGCAATACACAATTGCCTGTAGTCAGTCTTAACACCGTTCAATGGGCAAATATGTGTATTTGTGATATAAATAAAATATATGTACAGCATATACGCTGTATGATATACCACTCGTTGTATAAATTTTTCATTCCAAGGAAACTCGGCAGAACTCTGCAGGCCTCGTTTGCTTTGAATGAAAATTTTTTCCATCTATCCATATATCATTGATACAGCGTACATATTATATACATACGGTATATATATATATATATATATATATATATATATATATATATATATATATATATATACCGTTTGTATTGTCTGTAATTGCTTACTTGCCCCATTTAGTGCAACACAAGTGCTTCTTTCTGTAGAAATCAATGACATGCTTCGAAACGTGTGAGCCATGGCTTTAAATTTATCTTGGCATACAACAGATTTAAAATCTCTTTATGATATTATGTACAAACTGATTTTAGTAAAATCAAGAATTGTCCAACTGATGTTGTAAACTATAACTTTGTCAAACATATTTTCAATATATTATCAATGAAACTTAGATGTGGAAATAGGCCGATTAATAAAATGTTCACTGGATAAAACTATTTATACTAAAGTGCTAATACTACTGCTAGTTCTAATTTTTTCTACAAGCGCGACTCTTTTGCTAACACGTTACGTTTGCAAACAGTAACGCGGATATTCACGGCACGTTTTCTTTGCACCATGAACTTACAAATATTTATAATTTTCTTTGTATATAATATATTCGGAAAAATAGAAATCGTTGCTTTTCCAGCTCGTTACTTTCGACACTCATAATTTGTTATTTTGATCTCTTTGGATTGACTCAAAGTGCTTTGATCATTATAGAAGGGCAGTAGAAAAGATGGCAGATTACATTAATCGTACTTTCACATATCTTGTTCTGAAGGTTTCGTTTTGTAATACTGTTTCCTGTGACCGTGCGATAAGGAGAGCACTTCAATAGTAGATAAAATTCAATGACACCGGAACAATCAAGGACAATATTGAACAAGTCCGAAGCAAACGTGAACTTACCATCGCCATTCAACTTATAAACCAGTTAAGTTACTGATACAGATAAACTGTGAGCAAAATATACATGCACAGTACTGAAACAATACGCCTGTTCAGTGTTTTTGGCAGTATGTGTGCCTACCAACAACATTCACATATGGCTTTGTCTTATTCCGTAAACTGTGCTCCTCGTTTGTGTTAAATTTATTAATTTAACTGGAATATTTTGATCAGAGCATCATCGTCCTTTTCGGTGCAAAAACCTCATGTGTCTCACAGGGCAGACAATTTTATTGTCACATGACATTTAAACGTCATGGTTTATCTGAAAACTTAATTTTAATCTTCAAAAGCTACTTTAAGTCAACATTATATTTCTTAACATGAAAACTAAATCGTATTCTATATTAATTAAAGTAAAATATTTCATTTTGAAAATCTTGTTGATTTGATCAATTTAATAGTGACTAAATCGATGAATAACCGAACACTTATTGTAAGACCACCTTGCCGATTACAACGGCATGTTCATACTACAGGGTCCAAGCATGATATAAGTTTTGGTTTGTTTTCTTAACCAAGAAATATAGGTACATTTGTGTAGTTCGGAGCAATTATTATTCGATTCAAAAATAGGACGTGTGCTTTTTTGATCACGTGATTGATGTCACCGCTCTCCCTTAAGGCGAGGTGCATATTGATTTTGAGAGGTTCGACGCAAATGTATTTGGCATTCACATTAGAATACGTGCCTGAATGACGGAAGTGACCCACCGACTAACGGATGGAAAACTTGATTATAGTCGCATATTGTGCAGGGCATGTAGGCTTTTTGTTAACGGAGTTTCAGTTGGCAAAGGTGTTTGTCCCATGCCGGTGAAGAAGCAATTTTGTTACAGGTGTATTTGTTTGTACGCAACAATAGACCTTACATGCAGATATACAGATATACGTGCTCATGATAGCAATCCAGGAATAGTAGTTACGTGTGGCGTTTTGGCATTTTCGCCGCTTTTTAGTCGTGAATAGTCACCGCAGCTTCTTATTTCCCATGATTTGGCCAGGAACTGCAATACAGAGGTGCTCAACCCGTGGGTGATTAATCCACGAAAGTAGTCAAAACGCATATACATTGTTTAGGTCACATACGGCTAATGGACAGCCAGCAGTGCTAAATCGATCGATATTTTCCAGCTTACTTGCTGTGCGATTGCAACTGAGGCAGATTTTATCAAAACCGTCGAGCTTAAGCGACTTGTAGTTTTTATAAATCCGCAACTACACAGTCTCTTACATGTGCTTGGAGTTGTCTGTGATTTTCCATTTCCGCTAGTTCTGTCTTGATATCGGCCATGCTATTTTATCCTAATTAGACAGCGAACACAGCTTATTAATCGTGTTGAGAATGCTTTGAGCCAATGCAAGCAGCTCTGAATAGCCAATGCAAGCAGCCTAGACACCGGTTACTAATGAGATAGCTCCGACAACAATACCAACCGGTACACCTACGATGGTTGTCCTTGCTGTAATTTCAGTCACACCAAGCACAACAGTTGCTGCTGCGGGAAGACCCCAAATAGCATCTACGACTAAACACACGCGTTTTTTTTTCTTCACAATCAACGTCGTTCTCTTGGTGATTTCATCTCGCACTGTTTTTCTATTTGCGTTTGCGATGATTCCAAGGTGACCTTGAGTTGGTTATGGTACATCAGGATGATTCCAACGATTTATTTCTATTTGGCCCTTAACAAGGTTATCAAGGTTATATTTGAGCGTATACGAGGGTCTGGTAACACCGTTTTGAAGAAAATATTCGTCGACAAGTGGAATCAAATTGCTATCGACATTAATATCTGCCGCCAGCTGGACTAAACCCTGTTGGTACATTCCGCAATTCCATCACTGCGGTCAGAATCCGTCACGTATATAATGATAAAACTAACCTTAAACAGATGACAGAAACATATAAGTACCCGACTGGAGTGATGTTCAGTCGTTCGAGTTGTATTTCCTCTTTTGCGACCAACATTCCTGACATCGTATGTGTAAAACGTTTTATAACCATGCTGTCTCTGGAGTCACGTACTATTAATTAACCAATCTGAGTATTTTGTCTTAGTATTTCTATTGAACCCCAACCACCAGAAAAAAAACCGGATATGATCAACCAATACGATCCAGACTCGCGCACCTTTAAGATGTGAGATTTAGGTTTAGCAAAATCATCTATATCGCCAAAATTAGGTCGATCACTTATCATTGGGGGCAGTTGTTTCCTCCTTTCCTTCGCTGGTCAAAAAATTCCTACGTATCTTGTATATGAAGTCAATACGCGTGGTGGTGCGGGCACTTGAGTACGTATTGCCTTATTGCAATATTAGCTGTATCAACATATCCTTTAATAAACGCAATGTCCACGTTAGACGTTTGCAGTTTACTACGACTATTAAACTCATTCAAATCAGCCTTGAGGCAAATCTGCTGAGATCCACATCAGAACATTGTCCTCGAGCTGAGTAACGTCAACAATTGTTAATAGACATTTGTATAATATTAAACGTACTTTAATGTGAAATCAGTAATTGTTGGTTGTGTTAGATAACACTCATTTCTACGCAACGTTTCAACGACAAGAGGACCTAATTTGAGACCATGCAGCCGTGTTTGTACTGGTATAATCGAATAAAACTGTGGTTGTCAAAGACGGGCGCTAGCGCCCCAGTATAAATAATTAACAACTTCAAATGGTAGTGTAAGTCCATGCTAGTCCAAATATAAACGATGTTGAGGTGTCATAACGTAGGCCATCCAATAAGTGATAGGTCCTCTTGTCAAATCAAGGTTGACAATATCAATTTCAAGTGTGATTAGCAATATCGATGCAAGGTCATTTTGCATAAAGACACCACGAAAATATTTGATTGATTTAGCCAACGTCAGTAAATCAAGATTAACCAATGGACGGGTCAACGGCATAATCTTCTGCGACCTGGTAATCGAAGATCTCTGCCCGATGATATTCGACGACTTGTTCCTGTTCATCGAAGGCCTCTTATTTTTTACGCATTCCTCAACTGCCTTTTTCAGCACCATTCCTGATGCATTTCCAACAGCCCATAACGATGCAGTTTTTGCAACTGCTGGAGCCGCTGCTGTCAACAATACTAGAATTGCTGTAAGGAATGGAAATATTGCACCGGTCTTTTGCATTTGTGTCGCCACTGACTTGAATAATTTTAATGTCACGAAGGTATTATTTTGTTTGGCTGTAATAAGCTGAGCGAGTTGTGTTTTGGTCAATCACACAGGGACATTTCCAGTTAATCTTGGCGGAGAATGTTTCTTTATTGCTTTTTTATTTTCGCAAGCTGAGTTTTACTAAGGCTGACCTTCACTTCGTGATAGAACATTATTTAAATACATAACATGTTCAATAATGTATTTGAGAAAATTCTATGAATTTTCCACAGGTGTATCGAGGAACCTCATTTGGCCACCAGCACCCTCCAACAATAGGGTTTTGTCAGATCATAACACAGCATAACATCTGTAATAAGCACCAGCCTTACATTCATGTACATGAAAATACATGTCGACAACGGATTATCAGTACAAATCCAGATATTCCAATGAAAACTAATAAATTTGGGTGCAGTGTCATGAAGTCATGTTGGGAAATCTGCAAGTCAGTGTCAATGTTTTGATGCCAGTCCATAAGTGATCAAAGACTGTGATACGAACGTGCGATATTATTGATTTCAAAGTTAACACGAATTTCATAGGAAGGTTCTTGATGACCGTTTAACCGCAACGAAACCTTAGTCACTTCTAAGTAGTTAAATATAATTTAGCTATGAGTCTTGACATTGTCTCGATTTTTAAGTTGAAACGCCACAAACACATGCTTTTGTGCAGTAAGACAGTGTTTGGTACATATTTAATAAGTAAACAGCCCTACATTACCAGTTCGTGGGTGCGCGTCTATGGTATGCGCGAGAAACGACAGAGTTGAAGCGGTTCTATAATTGTATAAACGATAACAAATGTGATTCTGTAGAAAGTGAAAAGGATAACACAGGCATCGACAATGTTAATATTTCTAATACAATCCTACCGTCATCAGCAGATGCGCCACGCCAAATTGCCTCGTTGGAGATGTTAGGGGTTAATATAACTGTGTGTTTGGTTCCAAAAATAACTTTGCGAACATCTCTACAAAACCCAAATACGTGACTGAAAGGAATTGCACACAAAAACCGCAAAGAATCTTCACGAATGTTTCCTTTGCACTGAGCAAATCCACCATTGAAAATGCCGTTAGGAACAAGGACACAGTTGGACCAGCTGATCTAACGTAATCATCGCTGTATCTGCTAAGTCCAATAATCGTTTCGAATCTTTGCTAGATACCAGCGTGATTCTTCGTCGAAATTTCTTCATTGATCGAATCTATGTCAACATCGGCGGCAGGAAGTTTAATGTTATTCACGGTGGCACCATTGGCTGCTAAAACACAAATGAGTTATTCATGGGAGGACCCACGGTATGATCGGATATTACGCAAACTGTAGTATACTGGCAGCGACGCAAAGTGCGACTTCAAGTGTGCGTAATTCCCCAGCGAAACAGGTGCAGAATAGGTTACACTATATTAAGATTTCATTGCTGAGATTGTGATCAGCAAGGTAACGGCCTGGGTTGTATTTACAACAACATGCTGCATGGCAGCATAGATTTCGCTTAAAATGTGAATTGTTTCCCCACGTAACGTCGCCACTGTTTCAGAACTCATAATCAGTGTACGAGCTTAGTTCGTTGTATACACCATAGATATATTCTACACGTTCTTGCATGAGTGTTCGATATGTATTTCTGTCCATGAGGTCATTTGTGACCAGTCGCTTGCAAGTCGATATGGCTTCATTAATGACTTCGGGGGTTGCGGCACAAATTCATCCAACAAGTGTTTCCAATCGATCCGCGTGGTCCTTAGGGTTCCACAGTACATCAAAACCTTCTCATTGTTTTGATTGTTGTTCCAATGTGGATGCAGCAGGTCCTTGTTTTGTTGGTGATGCACGTTTTGGCTGTGCAGGTGCGGATGTTTGGGATACATTTGCTCCATGTTTCTTTAGTTCTTGTTGACGTTCTTCTTCTTGTGCTGCATATTCAGGTGCTTCTGTGATTGGTGGAGGTATGGCGACCTAATATTTTGTTGTTGCCTTGGTAATTGTTGTTTCAATTAGATCACTGGTTGAGGTACGAACAGTGTAAAATATTCTCCTCTTAAAACTTCACCTTCATAGGCTTCACAGCTCGCAAATGCATTTAACATTTTTAAAAATTCAGCCCAACGTCCACCGGTAGATTGTTTAATTCCAGCAAACTCCCTGAATACCAATTTACTCCATTAAAATTCAGGCATTTATCATGTGTCGTTGATAGCAGTTATACCGTACACTCTTTCCAGCTGGCAGGTCTGTTAAGAGCGATATCTATATGATTTTTAAAGATCGCATGGCGAGCTACTTCGTTAAAGTATCAAGGCGGTGTTTCCATTTGAGACTTATATTCATGTGGTAAGCGTGATATCCTAACAATCATCTCTCTAACGCATTCATCAGTTACATGGGTGCCTTTTGCAAGTACGTCAACGGTTTCTCCAATTTCAACAAAGTCTTCTTTGACTTCCTCAGTCGCAAGTGGCAAGAGTCCAATGGTCGCTGCGGTTTGTCTTGCTGCTTTCATAGCCTTGGTGAGTTTAGCTATTGTACGAACTGAACCAGGTCTTCTTCTCCTCCCGTTAGCGCTGCCACTTCTTTCGCTGTTGACCTTCTCGCCTTTTTTATGTCCTCGGCACAATCACCAATTTCCTTTGTGGGTTTAATCAGCGGTGCAAACGTTTGTTCAAAGCCCATTGTGAAATCTTCTCGCGCACTTTGTCGCGACTGTAACATATCTTTGACTTTTTATGGCCTTCTATGACGTTACGAATCAGTTCCTAGCTTTGCTTGCCATACTTTTCCATGACATCACTGGCAGACATTTTATATGATTGATATATTGACATATGAGACATGTCTGTGTCCAAACTCGCACGATATTTACGCCAGCATGCTTCCAGTCAAATCAATGATGACAAAACTATACTGATCCTTAGTGATCCGAGCAAACATGTCACGAAATTAATTCCACGTGTGGTCAGCGACACACAAGGTCCAATGAATATTTCCAAGATTATGCGCGTCAATGCCACGAAATGTCATCAACATGTTAAAATTGTCACAGATTACTTTAGGTACATGTGAATATCGTTGAGTTAAATAGATGACATCGGTATTTTGTGCCGGCCTTGGAAATATATTTGTGCGGAATTTACTTGGTGCTCAAGCATCACATCGTCCTACACAACAAGATCATTTTCGTTTTTGCATCCAAATCGACAATGGTAGGTGCTTCGTCTATGGTGGAAAAGAAATCGATGGTGGCACTGTTAACACATCTGCTTAGCGCATTTTGAAAATATTTTAAAACATCATAACCCGGATGATCATCAACCGATGGCGCAATCATGTACATCCGATTCCCATTTTAGCCCTCTTGGAATCATATTCAACAACTGTTGAGTTTTTTCCTGATCAAGCAGGACCAATGATTAGTGCACGAACTGAGTTTAGAAAAGGGACCTTCCAGTTTCAAGTAGTATGAAAGTGTTCGGTTTTCCCCCAGGCCTCTTTCGTGACATCGCCACCCGTCTTAGCCTCTACCTGCAAAGTGATTTGTATTCTCGCAGATGAGACCCAATCATGTTTATCAATTTTCCGCGCATGTGATTAGACGTGGTTAAATACTGTACCTATCAATACACGCTGCGAGTCCAGTGCAATGAATGAATTTACTGTTAGAAGCTAGTATTTAGATCGATAGTCAATCTTGTGCATGAAGATTGATTTTTTGTATTCTACTTTGACCTGTGGGAATCCGCGTAGTTTCGTATTTGTGCTAGTTACAGTCTATGATTTTGCATTTCTGCCAGCACAATCTTAAACTAGGCCGCACTGATTGTAACTTTGCTATATCAACAAAAGCTCTGTATTGATGTTTCTCCTCAGGCATGCTTGGACAGTTTCAATAGTATGGCTCGTAATGAGTTTGTCTGGCAAAAAGAGGAAATATAGAGTTGAGTTGTGAATATTTTCGTATATAAGAAATGATTGAGATGGTTTATACACAAATGATGAGCCAGGCTCTCGACTCCCGAAGTATACTGAAAGAATTTATTGAGGACTCTAATAACGGCATAAACCTGCCAAACGATTGAAATATCAAAATGTGACAGATAAACTGAAGTTGCAGTATCGCTTGAATGCATCATGCAGGTTTATTAAAGAAGCGCACCAAATGTACGGATTCTCGAAAAAAAAAATCCAGAATACGCTGATAAATTGGTTAACCTGGGAGTTACCTTGAAGCAATTAAATTTTTTTTTAAAGTCTGCAGAATATTGTGTATCAAAGAGTACACCAGCAAAAGAATAATAGCTCGCTCACTACGTAATGATGAAGTAAATGACGAGAATATTCAAGAGCAGGCTAATTAAACAAATGCTTATGGGTCATAAATATAAGAATGGCATTGACACTCAAACATATTCCAAGGTACTGTAAAGGAGAAGCAGTTGACCCACCTACCCAAAAAGAGAAATTTTTGTATGAAGTAATATATGACATTGCAGAGTTTCGGCCAGCGCGATCACTGAGAACAATTTTCAGAAGCTATTGCTAAAAAAGTCGAAGCAAACCTCCTACGGGATATTTACCCGCGTTGTTCCAAAAATTGGTGTTATTCGATAACAACGCATGGAGTGGCTTGCAGTTCGAGTTGATATAGTACTCAATGACGAGTGATTTGAGATTATTTGGTCTAAAGCCGTGATTGAAGTTATTTTATATGAATTCTAAGGTCTTTTTGATGAAGTCAAAAACGGTAAGGTATTTTATCTGAGAATTCCTGGTTTTAAAATTCAATTTTAAACGAACTCTGGGTGTGACAGAACATGCCATTATGAATACTGTACAACACATACCTAGGTGTCACGTGATGGCCAGGTGCAAGATTTTGCTTTAAATGTTGCATCCGATTCTAACCATATAATCAGCTTTGCCTACCCTGTGGATCTGTTCGTAAATATTATAAGGCGCGCAGAAATAAGTCGAAACCACAAACACTTGTGATCGTACAAAACGCCTGAAATTTCACATGTACAGAAATCAATGAAACAAATAAAATAATAGCTATAGCTGAAGCGATTGAAGTCTCTGATCCTAGTATATTACAAGAATTAAACAAGTCATTGAAGGAATTCTTAATTAGAGAAAATTTCCCCCTCAGCTCAAACAGCTTGCACGACAACATGGAATATACATTATATGTCGTATAAGAAAGACTGACATACTTGAAGTATTGAGACCTATAATTACTTTGAATGCACCAACAACAACAACTGTTTACACTACAACGGTGCAACAACTAAAACAATTTGCACGTGTGCATAATATCCAAATATCCAATTATGCAAGAAAAACCGATATCCTTGTGGTATTAGACGAGTATGAACAAAACCGTTGTCATCGTCTAGCATCTACTATTGCTACTATGTAACAACACATCAAACACAAGCACCAGAATTCAAATTTCAGAAGCACATTGGTGAATTGGAAAATTACGTGCACTTATCCCAAATACATACACTCCAGGCAAAGACGCTCGATAGCTATTGATAAATATGATTCCTGGAATCGTAACGGTGTTACAAAACCTTGGTCACGCAGGGGTTAAAGCAGACATTGTTCTTAGCTCTCATCTGGTTATGCCACTAAGTCGTGGATTTAAAACTACTACTCATTGGATTCACAGTGATGCTCGGGTAATCCTGAACCGTAAGGACAGCAGAGCCGTCAATTATGAAACTTTGGAGAAATACACTAAGGCATGATGGGGATGGACTCTAGAAAAATCTACGCAAGTCGAGTACATCTATCACCATGTCAGCTGTTTCGTGGATCAGTTACATAGCAACCCCAAACTCGGTCCCGGCAAGGTCAGTTATAAACGTTAAAAACTTTGATAACATATGTCTTAAATAGGCATTTTTGTCGGCGATATAGCCGGCTAGTGATCGCCAAGACATGTCTCGAACATACTAGCAACACGTAGGTGAACTAAGCATTGGTGAGATTGAATTTCCCGTGAAGGTTACAAAAGCCACAATAAACAAATTTGAAACACTTATTCCAAGAATTGCTGGTAATGTGTTCAGTTATGACAAAGGTTTTTATCAGCTGGTACTATCTCCCCATGGACAGAATGCATGTTGACTCAGACTGATTTGTTGCTGTTGAGTAAAATGAAAGGACAGAATCAATATCGCACTATGTATGGATAAAAAGTCTTCCTCGGTTATTTAACCGACGCAGCAAAAATCATCGTAGATACGTTCAGCTCTGCTTACAAAGACACAAGTGTGCCTGACACCGATCAAATAGTGCAAGTCGCTGAACAAATACCATGCGGATTATGGTATGCACCAGCTCACTGTGATGGAGAGAGAGAGAGAGAGAGAGAGAGAGAGAGAGAGAGAGAGAGAGAGAGAGAGAGAGAGAGAGCAGCTAGTCTTTCATCGTACCCAGAGAGCTAGCGCTCTAAACACAGTTGAGGTTTATCTCAGAACGGTTTATGTTACGGCATAATGGATTCGACAGCAGTTGCATTCACCAGCAGACATAATTATGATTGGTGATAACATTCGTCAGTTTTCAGCAGTCAGTCACTGCAGGGTTTGTGAAAATGCTTTCAATGAAGGTTAAAGTCCTTCCACCTATAAAGAGCAAAGTGTGTCCAACAATTCAATTTAGTGGTCATTGTCACTGGTGCGTACAGATGTGCTGAAAACAATGCATGTAATTTGCATTGACAATTTGTCCCAACAAATAAACAATCCCTGTGGTACTTTAGAACTTACGTGGTATGATATTCAAGTGGAAAAACATTGTCGATCTGCATCTTCACACTGGTGTGCTGTTGCTCGTTGATGTGTTAGAGACATTTTGTGATATTGTTATGCACGTGTTGAAGTTAGATCATGCACATTACTTTTTGTCACCGGTATGGGTTGGGATCACGTTCAGCTCTCAAATCGAGCTGGCATTACTTACTGACGTGTGTGAGAGTGTGTGTGATTTTGGATTATTTAGCACTTTGCAGTTATATGGCTGCGTTGTTTGCAGTGTGGCAGTTTATAATGATGTTTAGCACCGGGGCATTTGCTGCAGACATGTAGCATCATGTCCCACCCAGTCATACTATCCTATACAAGGCCGACCAGTCCTTATACTAACCTCCTAATGCTGAGCACTAAGCAAGGCAGCTGCTAGTACCATTTTTATAAGTCTTTGGTATGACTCGGAAGGTATTCGAACCTCTCGCATATGAAGCGGACGCTCAAACCACTAGGCAACCGGAGAAGTCTCTCACTGACATTGATCAGCTACTGTTTATGGAGAGTTTATTTCGTGGCGGAATATCAATGTCAAGTCACATATATGCTAGTGCTATCGTGGACGGGTATGATCCCGCTCACCCCATCAGTTACATCATGTATCTCTATACCAATAATCTTTATTGATGGGCCATGATCTGCAAAAACACGCCCACGATCACAACATCAACAGTGACCACGGATACTTCTTTGAAGTTGATCTGAATATCCTAACCATTTACACGAGGCACACAACGATTATCCGTTGGCACCAGAGGCGCTGTCGGTGCCCGGTACGGGGAGTATCAGTACGCGAACGTGGATGAGTTCCGAGGAAATTACACTGAATGCACCAAACTGGTACCAAGTCTAAGGACCAAATACAACTATTTATTACACGTGAGAAAACTACAGTAGCGATTGGGTAGCGTGTAACCCAAATCCATCGAGCGCTTGAATTTCTTCAAGTAAGCTTTGGATGACCCCGTATATTCAGATGAATAGGGATCTGAGTACTAAGGCCATCAATGATTTGAAAGGGACTTTTTCAAGCTAACGAACAATGCCGTGATTGGGAAAACAATGGTGAATTCACTCAAACTAATCCGAGTTGATCTTATCCGCAATAGTGATCAAGACAAACTCGGGTTTTGAATCCAGAACAAATCTCTAATGGTGGACTTATTGCCGTTCACAGTAAAATAATCAAACATTTTGCTAACAAAACCAATCTATGTTGGTTTGACCGTGCTGGAATTGTCGAAGCTTCTCGTTTATGAATTCTACAATGACAAGTTTAAACCTTTTCATTAGGATCGGGTCACTTATTCCAGTTCATGAGATAGCTAAACCTACCAAGGATATAAAAAAGCCACAATAGGAATTGCAGAAATTATCAGATATTTGCCAGAGGCAACCTAGGAAGTCAAAGAAGACGTAGAAGATTTGAAGAAGTCGCTGGTGTACTGGCTAAAAACACTAGTGAACTTGATGAATATGTTAGAGAAGCAATTGCCAAAGTACCAAACGTGCCATCAGACTACAAGTCAGAGTTAACAACACCACCTCAAGTGTTTAATGAGGAAGCTCGCCAGGCGATTTTTGAAAATCCTATACATGTCGCTCTTAACACACCTGACTACATCGAAGAGTACATGATAAAAATGCCATCAAAGACATCTGATAAAAACACCTGAATATTGAATGGTCTAAAATGGTAGTCAGGGAGTTTATGGGAAAGAAACAAGCTACAGGTAATCCTAGGAATTATTTTAAACAAAAGGGATTAATGAAGAAGGTGAAGAGTTATGGAAAGAATTTGTACAATTGAAACCAGTGCATCTACAATCAGAACAAAATCCTATGTTGCGAATACCTCGACCCATCAGTGTAACACAGGCAAATGTGGCAGCTGCACTTGAAGAAGAAGAATAAGAATTACCACAGGAAAATCCCAAAAGGAGAATGATCTCACCAAATCTAAACCGAACCAACAACCCAAAATGGGATGTACAACACGACGCCTCGAAGAGTTAGCTACAAAAGTTGCGGAGAAAATACAAAGATATGCACGCACATAGAAAGAGGAAGAAATGCAGAGACGGATGTGGGAACAAGAAAAGAGAGGAAGCGGCCTTTGTGGGCTGTGTGACCCTAACGGTCTTTGCGGATCGATTGGAAATATTCGTGGGATCAGTTCGTGCGGGTAACAACGCAACGAAGTCATTAATGAAGTTACATCGTTTTGTCAGCGGTTGCTCACCAACGACATCATGACCAGAGACAGATATCGTGCGCTGATGCATGAACTTGTTAAAGATAGTACTAATGTATTTTACTACGACACAGGTGATGAGTTATGAAAGAAATGAGACGGTGCATGTGCTACGTGAAATATATGTTTCAATGCAAAAGTTGGTTTTGAATACAGACCAGAGCTTTACCTCTATGATCACCATCTCATCCACGAAACCAGCTTTCAGAGTGACTTTTCTGCACCTGTGACCGCTGGTGAATCACGCACACTTGATCTCGCACTTGCATCGCTTCGAACATATTACAGTTTGCCTAATATCCGGTCACAACCGTTTGGTTGTCTGCCCGCAAATAACTCATTTGTATTTTCAGCCGACACGGGCGCCACATGCTATTGAACTTCCCTCTGGAGCCTACGACATAGAATCGATCAATGAAGAAATTCGACGTAGAATCACATTAATCACCAATAAAAGCTCAAAATATTTATATACGTGCCCATGAGCTCACTCTCCGTTCTGTCATTGCAATAGAAACTTAGGCGCATGTGAATGATATTGCACGATCGACAATAAGATCAGTTTCAGGTTGGCCTGGCAACATTCCAGGTGATAAACAATTTGTACGTGTGGGATATCATATCTTGCCTGACATTGAAAGAATTACTTCAACGATCCAGGTAAATGTAACCCGTGACGCTGTTATGAAAGCATTTCTGAAAGGACAGGAGCATTTGTTCAGGGTTATATTTTGTTTGGGTTTTCACCAACCTTGGAACCAGGTTCTTTGATATCGATTACGCCCGCAACACCTTTGCATCTTCCATGCCATAATATTCTGCTGACACATTTTTTCCCTTGTGGATCAAGACGAGCACGTTGTTAATCTGCGTAGTGAAACTATACAATAGAGATCGACCTGACATTTAATAATAACAACGACAATCGTGGTTTTGAAGTGTGAAACCCGTCAAGAAGATTAATCTTGGCATGTTTATTTTAACCAAGATTCTGTTTTAATAACTTCTATGGTCTAGGGTCAATATGTCCAAAACCTATTTGAAAAGGAATAGATCCTAATATTCTTGAACTGATTCGCTAACAGCAAACAAAACTAAATGAACACCTTCGTCCCAATGTCTTCCTGTATCAAAGCTATATGACTGAGTCATAGTCTTCAAACCGTGATGAAATCCTTCCTGTCAGTTCATAGTCAGAAGATTTAGATTGATTGATGCCTAATTCGTGCATAAACTGTTGAAGAAATTCCAGACGTTTAACTATTGATCATACAGACAGATTTGGGAAGGCCACAAAATGTGTAAAAATTTAACTTTATCAAAGCTTATATTATGATTGTAGTTGTAATAATCCTCAAAGGAATTGCCTTTGGGAATCTTGTGGACGCACAAATTATCGTCAACAAGTATTACCTACCTGGCTTGGTCTAAGATAAGGAACTGACACAGTCGACCATATTCTGCTAAATGGTTCGTCAAATGGAGGAATAGGTTGTAGATGAATTTTAGGTATCTTCTGATTGGGTTTCCTACCATTTGACAAGTGTGACAAGATCTACACTATTTATAAACGTCTTGTGGTAAGTCTTACTAACTCAGAAATGACGAGTCAAGGAAGTTTCATGGGCTAGACTAAGCATTTTCTGTCGATATGACATCAGAACAACAATTTGATGCTCTCCATAAGCAAGTTTCTCATGTGGTCCCCATTTTCTCAAAAAGACCTCATTTTTGCAAATAACAAAAGATACATGTGTGAATAACGTTCATTAGTCTTGATGCATTTCAATGTCTTTGAAGAATTCATAATCCCAAAATAGTGATTTAGTTCAAAGTGTCAAAGAGCGGTTATAATTCCAAGTAATTTTTAAATAAACGAGTCCTCACAAATTATATCTGAATACAACTATTCTACAGACTGAACTTAATGGAGGAATGAATAATTTTGTTTACAACAGCTTTGTATATAAACCTAAGACACAATAAAATTACAAGTGTGTGTTTAAATGTGTGTGTGTGTGTGTGAATTCGCGCCCAGAACATTCTAATTTTCTAAAAAGAACTCGACATATATATATATATATATATATATATATATATATATATATATATATATATATATATATACAAGTTAAAGAATGTATAATTTTTTATTTAATTACTTCCTTTCATGGCTATGAAATAATTTGGTGATCACGATACTTTGTTCAAAACGTTTCCCTGTCAAGAGATGAATAGCGCTACTTTGTTTGGATGAACCGATAATTGTCACATTATCGAAAATCTCATTGAACCCCTTATTATATAATCGTTGCAGGCATGCATACATTGATGTACTGTTTATGTAGGTATCTACCGATGTACATTGTTGTGTAGCAATGTACATACGTACATACGTACTCATGTCTCTGTGAATATACCTACCTATCAGCCTCTTTATCCATCTGTCCGTCTAAATACTCTGTCTACCAATCAGTACATTTGACTGGAAGATATTCCGCCACTAGATATGGTTGGAGTTTCCAAAATGCATAGGAAGTACGATAATGTGCTTTGGAATTATCATCTGTCAAATAGCTTTAAACCTCATAAGTAAAATGATCTTTACTCAGTTGCAACTTATGTTATGTTAAAGCCGTGCTTACCTTCGTTTTCATTATTACAGTGGTGATAAATTACCGCGAACCCTATCAAAGCATGTTTTTAGATAATTTACCAAACATCGAAGTAATTTGTCTTCCTACTTGTGGAAATCTGGGTTTTGTTAAAATTAATACGGTTTCATATAACAAAATCCCTGCAGGCAAACGAGGTTATATCACAATGGGTGGGGTTTAGTTAGTAAAGCCATGCATTACAAGGCAATATATTGGTGCCCACTATGGAGAAATATATAAATTTGAGCGATAAAAACTAAATATGAAATATCATTGATGATCTATAATTACAGTTAATAGTCAATAGTTACAGGGTGTACGCTATAAAAGTTCATTTTGATGCAACATTTATTTCACGAATATACGAACGAGTAGTTTGCAGCAGGTAGTAAATTCCTTTATTTAGCATGTTTTGAGAATTTTATGCCCGATTTTATTTTGTAGCACGAAACTGGAAACTGTTATTAAATAATGCTGGTATGTAAAATCTATTTGTATCAAGTAAAGTAGTATTTACATGTGCGCACATGTGAATGTATTGATGCAAATATGAATTTTTATCTGCAACTGCACTTTTATGTGTACATATCTGTATACGTGTATGTACTTTTATTTATGTTTAAAATTTTAACGATACGAACTGATTAAATGCAAAATTTCTAGTTCGTCTCTATATGTGTAACAGCAGGAATCTGGAAACATAAATAAGGTTTTTTTTTTTGTCTTTATAATTTTGCATAGAAAGTTCTGCAGATAGAAATAAAGAAATTATAAAGAATATAATAGATGAAGATTTACACAGATTCGACACAAATTTTAATATCTTCAGTAAATGTTCATATTGCATATCCAGCTCCAAGAATCAGGGAGTCCCCGCAGTTTACAGCGTTCCATCATGGACAGAACGTACAAACTGGCGTGATTCACTACAGGCAGGAATCCATCATAGGAAGGTAGTACAAACTGGCGTGATTCACTACAGGCAGTATTATGTCATGGACAGAAGTACAAACTGGCGTGGTTCACTACAGGCAGCATTATATCATGGACAGGAAGTACAAACTGGCGTGGTTCACTACAGGCATCATTCCTTCATAATTAGGTAGTACCATCTTCGCTTGCCAAGGTTCCCTTATGTTAACCTGTCTACACCTTGGCAAATCGATCAGATATTTCAGTGTTTCAGATCTGTGAATTTCGATGGATGCGGCGACAAGCCACCGCATCCAGTCAAGATCAATTTATTAAAGTCTGAACACTGTTACTACATGAAAGAGACAAGGGGTGCACACAACTGGAAAACACTCATAAATAAGCAATTTTCCACTGCCGATCCGTGTTTGCATAACCACATCCTTTCACTCAAATACACATGAAATGGCTTCTCTCTGTTACGTAGTCACTCTTTCGATGTTAAATTTACAAAGTATCCTTTTGAAGTCTATTGCCTCCACCATTTTCGGCGGTTGTACAATGCACCACTGTTATACAATGTTAGTTAGTTGGCATTGCATGCTAATGGAGGCAACTCATGAAATCCAATAGATGTCGCAAGGACAGAACCTTGAAATATCTGATTGATTTTAGATAGGTTAAAGTATCGGAACCTTGACACGCGAAGATGAAGTAGTATAAACTAGCATGTTTCACTACACATGGTATTGTGTAGAAGGGAGGAAAACTCGAGTGACTTCGGAATACTCAAATAGGAATGAAGGGTATTGCCATTCTGAAAAGACGGGTGCCTCATAAATACATTTCTAATCAATGCAGTTTCTTAGTCAGTTTACAAGAATTCTTCCTTGTCTGACCGCTAATAAAACACTTACACCAACCATATATTTGCACTCAAGAAAACCATTAAAGCATGTAAAAGCAACACATTAATTCAACACAAGAATAAAATACACATTTATGTCAAACCTTTGATGAATCCGAACATATTTAGATGCATACATATTTAAAACCTTTGGGAATATGAACTATCCCCCGAAAGAAAACGCTAGCGACCAAATATATGAAAATTCAACAGAAAATTAGGTTTTCTGAACACGAATTAAAGGATGAAGCAGTCTACGTCCGAGCAACGAGACATTTAGTTCCTTCTAAATGTTCACAAACGTGCGCAGTGTTGTAGTTGGATGACCGAATTTTATATTTGCACATATGTACATGTGTCGAAGAAGCAAGTTTACATTTTAGATATTCGAGTCGCACAAGCGAAAGGACACCAGTGTGTTCGCACTCCCACGCATGTTGAACTTGGATAGCAAAGGGTTATCTGTAATATGAACAGGCTTCACAGGGAGGTTGTGTGGCATAGGAATATATTACGTATGACACGTAATAAGCAGAAAATTTTAAATTATTAATTTAAAACACTGTCATTGGAATGTATTGGTACAATCTGCCTTGCAGAAAAAGTATTTATAGGAGATTACGTAGACAATTTCATATTTCATTTTACGCGCGATAGGTTCCGAATCAGATAAAGAACTGAGTTATTGCATTGTAATTATCGTGTTACACGGAGAATAATCAAGATGCAACGAGCGTTACATTGTGAATATATATTTGGTCTTGTGCACGTTCCATGTAGCAAAAATCGCGTGCCACTTGTCACGGAATTGTGCGATCGCAAAGTGTTTATAAATAGATATGAAAAAATCTATACAGGTTTCTTTGCCACGTATAGCGTTCCATCAGAGTGGTTTATGTTTGGTCGTGGTTATTTCAAAATACTGAATTCGTTTTACTCATTGCTGCGCATGCAAAGTGCCTACGATGAGAAACTCAATTACTTCGAGTTCTCTGACGGTGAGCTTTCACTGCTACCAGTGACTTGTACAGTAAATCCTCGATGTTTTGTCACAATACAACGAGTTTTGTGAAGAAGCTGTCCACCATACTGGAGCAATCTTCAGCTACAAAGCTATGTGAAATATAAAATTGCATGCCTTCTTACTATCCATATATATTGGGATGTTTCGGAATATATCGATGGTGACATCAACAAGGTGGACCTATTGGTTTACTCGCGAGGAGGAACCAAAACTTCTGAACCATCGTAGGGAATAAGGAGGTTCTTGAAGGATCCTTCGGCAGATTTGGAGGGGTTGGTCATGCGTGGTGGCTTCATGACCATTCGACGAGAACTGTAAGAACCGGAAATGCTTGAGATCGTCAACTGGATGCCACGAGATAAACATGTTCATTTTGTAAATAATACTACTTAATGTCATTATATGAGTGAAATTAATAATTCAATATCGCTCTACGAGTGAAGATAAAATAATCCTCGCGTCCCACTCTTGAACGAAACATATATTGTTCTTATTCTTGTAAAGAAAATCAATGCTTCTATCACCCTTGATGATGAAACATATATTATTCATATTTTCTGTACAAAGTCTTGACTTTAGTTACCTTTAGTTATAGAATCGTTCATTGTTTATGTGTGTATGAATCCTATATTGTGTTATCTTTTGTGATAGAATGATATATTTGTTCATTATATGTTTTAAAATTTATATAGCGATCATCTATGGTGACATATCCATTAATCAATCTTATTTGTTATAAGTTCCATAATTTGATTCTTATTTAATTACTCGTTTAAGTTGCATGACTGTTCTGATTGGTTCCATTGAGGAACGATATCAATTCCTTATCACCATTTGTTGAACTTGGTGCGCATCATTGTTATGATGACATCATGGATACGATGTCATGCATAGTTCAATAACACTATAAATAAACATCTCATTCACAAAATAGTGTCCTCACTAAACCTAATGCCAACCCTGATTCACCCTTTCACCGCATGTAATGGGAGCTTCCATACTGGTACTTTTCAAGTCAACCTAGCCCCACGACTGGCAGTGGTAATACATGCATACCCATAACCTGATGAAACGTTGCTTACAGAAAGTATAGTTGTCGTCGATGCTGTTAATAGCGAAGATAATTCCTAAGAAAATATTTAAATTCATGCCATGAAGTGAGCGAGATATTGTTTACATTTCAGTTTTCCTCACCTCTTTCAACGCATGTAGTTATGTAAATATTAATTCGCCAATGTTCATATTTTATATATATAAGTAGTGATTTAGTGACATATTGAGATAGTTTTGATAAATAGTTAAATGGCATTTGAAAACTGGATAAAATTATTTTTTTTATAGTTGCATAGTGTAGTCATTTGCAACGACGTTTGGTGATTTAGAAAGCAAGATACAAGAAAGCGGGGTGATGTTGCTAGTGGTCAACATACATGGGAAACACTAGACCAAAGTCTTACATTTTGTACCTTTTGATTTCAACTCATTACAAGGACACAAAGAAAGTGACCAGAGATCTAAACTCGAGACTCGATAATTAATGCAATATCGGAACTAAATCATTAATTGTGAAGAATAGATAGAAGTACAGCATGAAAGACATGCGAACAGAAAATACTAAATGCTGTTCATTTTGAGATCATCATAATCTTTGTCTTTGAAACCTGTGTCATTGCCAAAATACATGTATAAATGTGTGATTGTCTTCATAATAAAATGCTTATGACTAGCAAGGTCTCTCTACCTTGTTTTAGGAATTAATGTCGAGGCTGTTCAGTATTGACAAAAATCTTATTTTATTTGCTAACATTATGTGCAGAAAAGCAGCTCGTGTTCATGTTTTATACAAAATCCACTTTTTATTGCCACTGAATGGATTATTCGTGTGTTAATCAATTTATCCATTTATATACCATTCCCAGTCACCAAAAGTGTTAAGTAAAGCAATGTATTGGCCAGAGCCCTCTCTTCAGTACCATATTCTGTCATTCTTACGGATGCCTTCTAAGGCTATGACACTGGGATTGACATCACATACTGGACTGTTGTCAAGCCCTTCAGTCTTACGAGACTAAAGACGAAAACGAAGTTACTGGAAGTGACTGTTTGTTATCTACAAAACAAGAGCATACTATAGCAGTAAATGACCAAGAGTTCTTACTTGTTGAAACATTCACCCATATCGACAGCATAATGTCGTGTGCAGTCCACAGCGATGATGAAAACGATGCCAGATGAAGCAAGTGAGGCCTTTAGCAGACTACGCGTAAATGTGTGGGAGCGCTGATGCATCAGTCTATAAATATAGACCATGGTCTACAAAGCCATTGTGTAGCCAACAATACTGTAAGACTGTGAAATATGGACGGTGTGCAGACGATATGCCAGGTAGCTAAACCAAGTTTACATGGGCTGCCCGAGGAAACTGATGAGGATAAGATGACATGACAGAATTCCCGACAACGAAGTTCCCACATAAACAAGCGTTCGAAGCATGGACACTCTGCTGATAAAATCAGTTGAGATTGACAGGTCACATCATCAGGATGTCCGAAGAGCCACTAGCAAAGAAGATTTCTTACGGTGCTCTTGGTGGTCAGAAGAAATGTTTCAAAGATTCCCTGAAGGCATTCTTGAAACAAATCAACACTGATACTGGGTCTTGGGAAGATCTTGCACAGGATCCTCCACCTGGCGCAGTTACGTCCATAGAGGAGCTACAAACTTTGAACTGAGGAGAAATGCAAAGGTTGTGTAGAAGCGCGAACAGCGTATGTCTCAGAAATGCATCACATCCTTTGTTAAGCAAGCAAACACAAAGAGCATCTATGAGCTATGTAACAGACAGTTCAGAGTATAAATTGACCTGTTCAGCCACTCGCGTACTCACATGAACAAAACCGGTTAGTGTTGCCATGATCATCCTCTAACTCAAAGGACGAACAGCAACAATAAATTGTGCGTGTATGTATGTATGTATGTATGTATGTATGTATGTATGTATGTATGTATGTATGTATGTTTGATCTGTCTCAAGCTCCTTTCACGACCATGTCCTACTCCTCCTCATGCTGATCTAGCTGCTTTGGTAGTGGTAGTAGTAATTGCTCCTGCTTGCAGCAGCAATTACTACTACCACTACCAGTAAATGTAGTGATGGAAGACCTGGAAAGTTTGGTACACGAAGGTCTAATTCTCTTGAGCTGAGTTAAAGAAGTCTGATACATTTGTCTCAGACACCCGAACGTCGCCAAAATATTCTAAAACGCACACAACGTTTTGTTTTGAGCGTCTTCCTTCTGTCCTCCTTCACACTTCAAAGTTTCTCTCTTTTTCTTCTTTGTCTTCTTCTTGTTCTTCTGTTTCTTCTTCTTCTTCTTTTTCTTGTTTTCTTCTTTCATCTTCTTCCTCGTGTTGAATAAAAATAATTGTTCTGCTTTGTTCTGCTGTGATAAAAGATTCTTCAGTTCTTACTGCTTTTATCTGAAATCCTCTACATGATGTAACGATGGATGAGGTGGTGAATGTAGTAATTCTGGCGCAGATAAAGATTCTAGCGAAGACGACATAAAATTAGCTAAATACAAATTATAGTCATCCTTTTCAGGAAGCATTACAGCTGCATTCATAACCGTAATAATGTCACTCATCGTATCCAAAGCAACTTCCCACAACCCACAACCCCCAACATATCGTCCGCGTGGTTTCAGCCATGCGCAGAGTATGCCACAATGATAAACTCTGTGTATCTGAATTGTACGCAGCGTCCGCTCTCCTCTGATTATAAGAGAGACCCTCGCTCTGATAGAATTTTGTGACGTGCGTTTGGATTGATGGAACATTTAAGTTCGTTTCGATCCGGTCTTGGGCTGCATATGTAAGTAACTTGTCCTATGGTTTCACATTGTTCTCAAACATAGCTCAAGATGTATACCATATTGGCTAGATGCTATTTAACCAGGGCTATCTGATGTAAGTGAAGGCATTATGGGCGACAAGGAGCATCAATGAGATGGTAATTAGGAAGAGAAGAATCTACGTGGAGAGACAAGGCTTCTGAGGAGGGTCTTGCTGTATAGAGCGACGGTTACACGTTTGAGGAGGAGAAGAAAACCGGTGAAATGCCACTTATATCACCTCACATTTTTAAACACCAACGGTCCCTTTCAGGGCCACACAGAACCCTAGAAAAGAAAGACACTACTCAATAATTGTCTTTTGTGTTTGCTTATTTTGTCAATGTCTTTGTTTGTTTCTCGATGTATATGTTGTTGACGACAATAACAAAAAGTTAAACCCTTACCATTTTCCGTCTGTCCCTATAAACACTTTTGTCGCTATAAGTACTTTTCAACTCAAAAACACTTTCGTCGCTATAAACACCTTTGTCACTATAATACCGTTCCTTTGGCAAATCTGTGGAATATATAATTATCATTTGTCCCCCATGTTCTCCATCAATGTTAACACATGGGCGTCTATATAATTATGATATGTACCCCAATCACAACATACAACTACTGCTGAGAGTATAAACGAATCGATCCTGACGTATCCATAATAGGTAAGGGCTATAATTGTCTTTCTTGGGTCAGGAACCGCTTTGACACACGGAAGGATTTTTTGGCGAACGTGAAATATACCGTTCATATATCTAAAGACCAAGATGTTAGCATTAGCTACTACCAAGGCGCACTTCAGGAAACCCGTTCTATAGTTGGTTATTCGTTTGCAGTAGTGTTGTACATTATATAGCGTGACATGAGGCTTCCAGTTGCCATCATTGAAGACTACAAAATGAAATCGTAGTAGCTACGGGTGAACAAACCGAAGGAATTAATGACAACGCTAAATCCAGTCTTGTCCCACCAATGACGCAGACAGGAGGAAAGGCTCTGATACAGTCGATGGACAAGCTTAAAATCGCTAACTGCACTAAACTGGGTCTACTAACTGTTGACTTATGTCCTGGTTGTCTTTTTGTAGTTGCGCTTTGAGGCCTAGCAGGAACCTCACACCGTTTAGATACAATGGTTTCTCTATTGGCTTTGTCTGGAACCGTGTCCATATGCTCTTTAGAAATGCTACTGGATAAGCATCTATTGCGTTTTCATCAGGTACGCGCATCTACCATCATCGAAAAACGTAGATGCCGATTATCTAGGACGTGCACTTCATGAGCATACGAATTTTCCCCAGTTTCTTTTTTTTTTTTTTCTTGTCGTTTACTTCCACCAAGTAACCGGTGGCCTACTGGTTAGAGCGTCCGTCTTGGATGCGGAAGATGGCAAGTTTGAACCGGGGTCGAGTCATACCAAAGACTTATAAAAATGGTACTAAAAGCTGCCTCGCTTGGAGCTTAGCATTAAGAGCTAGTGTTAGGACTGGTCACCCTGGTGTCACGATAATGTGACTGGGTGGGACATCATGCTACATGTCTGCAGCTTGATGCCCAGTGCTAGACATTACTATAAGCTGCCACACTGCAGATATCGTAGCGATATGACTGGAAAATTGTTCAAGCTACATTAAAATCCAATCACACACACACACAGACACACACATCCACTAAGTCTATCTTCTTGTTGTGATCTTGAGTACGCTTGCGACGTATTGTCAGTGCCGGCTAAGGTCAGGTGTACTTCTTGGGGCTGGTGTGTACTTGCCTTTAGAGCAGCTAATCTAGGTATCACGAGTACGACGCCTCTGCTACTATGATTACTAGTCAGGTTTTGCACTTCATTATCCATCTTTATGGGCATACTTATGAATAGACCATCCTTAAATATGAGGTTGAACCTCTACAAGCTTATACATCACATCAATGAACCGTCTTCTAGTTCTCTTTACCGTGCACAACACAACGGGAATAACACAGATGTGGCACACAATGCATACCTATCGCACAAGAACGGCAGGCACAGTGGTGATATCTATCCGAAGGCGCCCTTGGTAGATCTTGTAAACTAACAAGGCGATTTTTTCGCTACAACTACAATTATCTACCATCAGTGACTGGCATGTATTCATAAACCCTCTTATACATTTGGCTATATTCCTAGATAGATAGTACTTCTAATGAAACATATTTTACCTGTGTGTGCAAAAGTCATGTTTTCAAAATAGTAGAGCTTCTTTACCGCTGTAGGGATGTGGGAATAGGGCTCATATATGAAATATTTTACAAGATTACAGTAAAGATTTAATTTTTCTTTATTAAAAGTTTCATGAAATTATAAGACTTCTTTTGATTTTAAACGGGTTGGTCTCCTTAACTGAGTATGTCATTTTCCCCTACAGACCATTTAGAATAAAACTAGTTTAAAAATTTATACCTGTTAAATAGTACTAGGAAGACATTAGTTTTACTGCAGCTATGTTGCATTGTTAAATTCCTATCATTTCCTATTCCAGCTATACATTTAGAATACAGCCACTGAACCACCAACTCATTTTATGAGCCCGTAACCAGTGAATCGGTTTTTGCAAATATTTCAAGAAGAAAATTAATAGATACTTTATTATCGACGATAGACAGGCAATATCTATTTTGAACACAATTGCTTTGTCTTTGCTTATATTTTGTATCCCTTTAAATTCCAAGGGACATAATAAGTTGTTATGAAACATAAAATAGCTAAGAATGAGTTCTTGTCAAAATATGTTGGCAATATTTTATACCTCTATTCTCTTAAAAAAGGCAGTGTCATCATCTGCTGACACATCGAAAAGAATTTGGTAGCTCTCTTTAAATTATGAATTTGAATTTTGTTTCATTTATTGATGTAAAGTGCAGAGGTTAACTAATCAAAATGTTTCTGTTCCTGTTAATCGAAAAAACAAAACAACAAACAATAATCTGTCTATCATTTCCCCAGCACATATATGCATTAATGCATGTTTGCGCTAGCACTTTAAACAGCCGCACTATGGCAAATAATGGCAAATAGAGAAATAACTTTCTTTACATTTTCCAAGTCTATTGCAAAACATTTAGAAATAAGAACTTTACAATGCTGTACTTCTTGTTGTTTGTTCATTGTATAAAGAAATATTCTCACTCATACGTGTATCAGTTAAAACAGAATGAAGTATTTAGAACGTATATTCTTCACAATATATTACACTTCATGTAAATCATCCTCAATTCTTTTTTTCATAGCAATATGTTTTAGAAGTTTAAGAATACAAGTCTAAACGACGACAGAAAGATGGCGCTTGATGTCTGTGCATATCACCAAGTTGTTGATTTTTAACTATGCCTATAATCATTTTTATCTTATAAACGTTTAATCAATATGGATGATTCTTCATATCTATTTTCAGCATTTCGCATTAATACAAAAATCAAAAACAAAGGTTGAAAATTCCAATCTGTAGTAGCCATGGACAAGTTAACATTTGTTGTCACATTCCTAGACTTTCATAAATAACATGAAGGAAAACTAAAAATCAAAACTTGGGTACAAATTAAATAAGATCTCAATTCTGGGCAAAGATACCACTTTAGGTTTTAACCAGCGTGAAAACATCTAGCGTAAAGCAATTAAATGGAATTTAATCTGCTCTGTAGAGATTGCTGCCCTTCAAACACGAGGACATAAGGATTATCTTGCACATTTACACTAATCGAATGAAATGACTCAATTAGTTATTTCTCGTGAGTTAGATGTATCAAGGTTAGGCATCTTTGTTGTGTTTCTATATTTCTATTTGTTTGGTATCTTGTATCGAACTTGAGTTAAGAGTATACAAGAGAGACTTGGGAACTAGGTCGTAGAATAAATCCCTTTGGTATGCATAGTCCGTTGAATATGTTCTGAAATTAGAAAAGATATAACTTTGAATACACCAAGAGCTACAAACTATTATGCAATCATTTAGCTAAGCACACACACACACACACACACACACACACACACACACACAGATAGCGAATTAGTGGTTGCTATTGACGGAAAAATTATATTGTTTGGGACTAAATAGTGTTTTTAATTTTGAATATTTCTATCATTTTTAATTGAATTTATACAATGCATTTGCTTGGTTACATATTGAACTACTAAGATAGATGTGCCGTCTGGAGACGAATCTTGTCATCAGTGGACACCACATTTCGTGACCAGAACACAATGTATTATATTTCCGAAAATTCGAGAACTTACAGAAAAGATAGAGTGACTATTATCCGTCTGTTCGTTTGCCATGCTTAGAGTTATATTCCATCATTCTGATTGTAAATGTAACAATTCCAGTGTTGTAATAAATGCGACCTTGTTGTGTTTTAACTTCAGCAACAACGACAACATACGTTTCATGTAATAATATTACTAAATCATTATTTTGGGATTATTGTGAATTCTTTCAAAGGCATTGTGAATTATATCATTGTGGTACATTAAGACTGTTGGCAAATTAGTACATTCAAGGCTACTGACACATGACTGCAATTTGTTCGAAATACACTGTACATTTGGACTCGTGATATAACTTTATGACTATTTGGGATTTAATCCCAAAATAGTGAAATGATCCTGAAATCAAAGAGAACTTTCCAATTCCAAACAATAATTTAAATAAATAAATCCTCTCAAATACTAACTGAACACAACGCTAAGTCTAACTCCACTTCAAATATTACTATAAAAAGTTCAAACACAATAACAAAACCAGGACAAGGGCTAACTTCCCATCAACTTCGTCAAGAACTTGCTTCTAGAACAATCTAAATTATCAGCAAGAATAGGAATTTCATGTGAAAAACTAATCTCCTAAACCCAGATACAAGTATATGTTTACCTCCAGTAATAATGATTTTAAAAGGTAATCTAAAATCATAGAGAAATATTACTATTTAATGATCTTTACAAAATAACAAGAATTTTGTCTGGTAGGCCCTAAATGCAATTACTAAGGTCAATTATATATATATATATATATATATATATATATATATATATATATATATATATAAATATATATATATATATATAATGGAGAAAGGCCAACACGCAATACAAAATAAATATACATCTGCAGCTTCTTATATGTCATCCATGATTCATATCAGCAATGCATATGTCTATGCCTTGGGTGGTAGCAGCAAACTTCAGTTGGGTTTCTAGATTTGTATCTTTGGGTGTCATCAGCGTACAATTGGTGAGACAATGGATAGCGCTTTATATGTGACACTTGTTGGGGCAGAGTGCATAGAATGAATATAACAAGTTTAAGAATAGAACCCTGTTTAACAACGAAACATCGATCAACTGGGCTGGAATGTTTTCAATTTACGGACACAATTTGTGTTCTTTCTACTATGTATGGCTTAAGGCATAGTAATACTGGAGACCGTGAAATACTATGTATAGACCTATTTAGTCAAATGCTGAAGATAAATGGTGGAGGGTAAGGGCTGCAATATTTCCGGTATCCAAAGCAGAAAGAAGCCCATTAACTACTTTCGGAAGGGTAGCATAGGTTCTCTGGTGAGGCAGCATGCAGATTGTAAATTGATAAAAAGACTAAATTCAGAGAGATAAATGTTGGGACAGAACAACTTTTCTAAGATTTTTTAAGGAACAGGGCGATAGTTTTTGTAAGCGTTTGGGGCAGATGATGAGTTCTTGAACAGCGGTTTACAATGACAATCCTGCAAAAATGATGCGAATACCCTGGATGAAAAGAAGTAAAACCTGTTTGTGAAGGCTATATCGAAAACATTTATCCCACAAGCAGCAGTGATATTCGAACGGGAACAAGTTCACTTTTTCCTTGTGGGGCGCTCTTCATCAGGACTAAGTATGAAACCTAATGGTGAGCACTTTGTCACGGAAGAAATCTGCAAACAGATCTGTAGGATGTACAAATTATTACCGTAAGTTTCTTTTGATGTCGTGGATTAGTTTACTCGGTTGTGTTTATCATACGGAGGTTGCTCTTAGTAGCAAACAAAAATGGAGGATTAATGACGGATAGGTGAAAATGGCATTTGACACAGAGGTGATATGATGCGAGTTTGTAGAACACCAATGAATGCTGTAGAATAGTGCCGGGTCTTTGAAGAATCCAGTCGAATATTTGATCATGTTTATGGATGGGTTGGCTAAATATTTGTTTGAAGTTATAAGCATGAATAAAATGTAAGAGTTATTATGTGTATGGGTTTTCGTGATAGTCAAATAAAAATTGAAATCTACCAAGGATAATTAATTTGCGTTAGAACACTGTTCCACAAAAAGAGATTCAGTCAGCCTGATTGTTGTAAGAAGAAACGCGGTAAATGCAGAATAAATGGACCGACCTTTAATCTATTGTGTAGGCGGCTTGGACCAGTTAAAACGAAATAGATGGTTACAATGTAGACTAGGCGGTAGAGTATGGAGTTCTTTGCGAATACAATAATTTCACCTCGAAAGTGGAATGATGGGGGAAATACTTAATCGAGTAACCGGGTGTTAGATCTCTGCACATTGGTTCATCGCCTGATGTTTTCAGCCATGATTCTGTCAGGAAACTTATGTCGATATCATGACCATTTATAAAGTTGACTATTTATGTGCACTTCTCCGGTGGCCCAACTGACTGGGTTTTGAAAATGCGATGTGCTAGTGGCTGCTCATACTAAAAGCTTGAAGATTGAAAAAGACATCTGAATGAAATTAATGAAATTGGCGGTCGTGTTTTTTTTTTTCTTCTTCAAATTCTTTGGAGGAAATGACGAAAGTGAGATAACTGAATATTTCCCTCCTGATCTATAATAGCCGGCTTAGATATAATGTTTCCTTTTTTCTGCCGTTTACATTTAAGTGAAAATGAACCTTGTCCAAGGTCATTTAGTCTAATGCACAAAATAGTCCGGGCTGTCGAGAACGTGTTACTTACTGCTTTGAATGAAGGTGTATCATAGTATAAATGGTCAAACAGGCCGATATTTCGTGATGGCAGTATGCACAACAACATTGGCGTTGTAGCAGCGTGGTAACAAAACTGACAAAAATCTAATAGTTCTCGTTTTCGAAAGAAGAAAATAATTAAACACATTCTGGCTTAGCAGCCAATCCATGATGGACACAATAACAACCAATGCATGATGAATACAAAAACAGCTACGGCACGATGGACACAGAAACGGGCAATGCACCATGGACAAAAAAAACAGTCAATGCGTGATGGACACAAAAATAGTCAATGCATGATGGACACAAGACCAGTCAATGCACCATGGACGCAGAAACAGTCAATTCATGATGGACACAAAAACAATTAATTCATGATGGACACAAGAACAGTCAATGCATGATGGACACAAACACAAACAATACATGATGGACACAAGAACAGCAAATGCATGATGAACATAAAAACAGTAAATGCACGACGAACACAGTAACAAGCAATCTATGATACATACAGTAACAGCCAATGGATGAGGGACACAATAGCAACCTATGCATGATGGGCACAATAAAAGCCAATGTATGAAAAACACAGTAACAGTAAGTGCATGATAAACACAATAACAGCAAATCCATGATGGACACAAAAACAGCCAGTGCATGATTGTAACAATAACAACCAATGCATGATCAACACGATAACAGCTAATGCATGATGGACAAAAACAGCTAATGTACGACGAATACAATAACAGCCAGTGCATGATGGACACAATAACAGTCAATCCATGATGAACACAACAACAACCAATGCATGATAAACACAATAACAGCCAGTGCGTTTGAACACAATAACAGCTAATGCATGATGAACACAATAACAACAAATACATGATGGATACAATGACAGCCAATGCATGATGGAAACAATAACGTAGAAATAGACATTGAAGAAACACGTTCATGAACAAATATATCATGAAAAACAGCACAAAAGTCAAGAGCAGATGCCTGAAGCCTGTTAAGCTTTGGCAGTCATATTTTACTATCTACAATTGCACAAATAAAAGGCATCCTATCAAATGTGAGGTAATATTTTTATGCGCGGTAATACAGTAATGTAATGTTTATGTATGCTTGTAACAAATAGGCAAAATATTTATGCCTCGTTTTAACAGTTAGGCAATATGTTTTTTCATGCATGCTTATAACAATTAGGCAATTAGGCAATATGTTTATGCATGATGTCAGCATTAGGTAAAATATTTTACCCATTCTATTAACAGTCAGGTAATATGTTTAGACATCCTATTCTTAACATGTCGTTAGCGTTATATTCGAAATAAGTTGAAATGTATTTGTTTTTCCTCCAGGAACCATTTCAACATTTGTTGTATGTATTTGGTATTTATATACATGTTTTTAATTCAATGTGCCATGTATGTTGTTTTGCTTATATATCTTCAAATACTGCATCTTATTTAGTATGAAAGGAAATTTTATATGTTACGTAGTCTGAAAGGAAATATGTGTTATTTAGTCTCAAAGGAAATACTTTCTGTTATGTGGTATTAAACTAAATAGAACATGTTATCTAGTGTGAAAGGAAATACGAGTTGATTGATTGACCGATTAGTATACCATACAAGAGTGCGATTGCGTCAACAAAAGAGCGGCAATTTCCACTAATAGCTTGTTCACTTGAAGGTCGTTGAATGTGTCTATTGATACTTATTTGTATTTCGATAATTACCATTAACATTTTGCAAATGGAAGCAACATCATCAAAATAAATATGACTAATTCCACAGGGGTTATGTTTTCATACGCTTTATTTATTGTATTAAATTGGTTTTCTTTATGTCAGTATTTACTTGAAGATAAACTTTTTTGCAACCCCACCTCACAAACCACGTGTTGACTTAATGCTTATAAACTATACCAATACAGCAGGATTAAAAATATATTTCACGATTTAATATTTTATTTTCGCCCTCTAAATATTATATCGGCAATCGTAGGACTAATAAATACAATGTATCTAATATCAAAGGGAAGATGAATAACTTATTAACTCCTCCCCGTTCCCTGTCTCCTTTCTCTTCCAAGAAATACAATAAAAGATAAACAAATTAGCAAAAATTATGTATACCTACCTGTTTGAATGAGTTTTGTATCACCAGTCTCCAGAGTTGTAATCGGATATTACGTATTGATAAAACACTTTCGATTTCATAACATTTATCACTTGTATTCCAAAAAAGCAGAATGGCAAAGGGATTCCGTTTGTCTGGATTCTGGCAGGACAACTTTACTGCAGCAGACGTTAATGACATCATTACAGACATATTTGGCTCCAATGGTACATCAATACGAAATAGACTTTTTTCCGATTGGCGCTTGGGGGCTTGAATCTAGATATAAACATATGGCTGCAAAAGAAAACCAAAGCTATGCTGCACTGACAAGACATGGAAAGCAATGGCAGAAAAAAGGTTAACATAACATTTCAAAATGAATTTACATTTTCAGAATGTTATTTTGATCAGTTCTAAAGTAACTAAATAAGACATGATGACACAAAGAGTCTATTGCGTTACTAACACGAGCAAACTAAAGTTTGTTTTTCTTCCAGCTAATTCGTGTCATCTCTCTAAATAATATTTCAAGAAAAGGTTAACTGACAAAAACTTTTTCCTTAATACTT
>JAECUM010032470.1:0-11097 GCA_016617855.1 Megalonaias nervosa
CGTTTTATGAAAACCTATTGTAGTAATCCATTAATGCTAAATACGTCTTCCTCTTAACAATAACAAATTCTTTTTATTCATCTTATTTTTCATGCCTTATCATTAATATTATCATCATCATTATTATTATTATTATTATTATTATTATTATTATTATTATTATTATTATTGCTACTACTACTACTACTACTACTACTACTACTACTATTACAACTACTACTATTATTGTCACATTTTCTAAGGTGGCATAGTGGTTAGAGCGTCCGCCTCGGATGTGGGAGTCACGGGTTCGAACCCCGGCCGAGTCATACAAAAGACTTATAAAATCGTACTAACAGATGCCTCGCTAGGCCCTCAGCATTAACAGGTTAGTGTTAGGACTGGTCTGACTAGTGTCAGGATGATGTGACTGGGTGGGACATCATATTACGAGTCTGCGGCATGACGCCACAGTGCTAGACATCATTATATACTGCCACACTGCAGACATGACTGAAAATTTGTTAAAATTACGTTAAAAATCCAAATCACACATACACAAACAAATTTTCTAAGGCATGATAAAGCATCGTTCGTTATTTTCGTAGTTAACTTATAAAGTACTATGTCGGGTTTTGTTGCTGTTATCTATTTTTATTTTATTATAGAAAACATAAAACCAAAATGCACATAAGTCCGCCGATGAACAGCGAGGAGGCGGCTTGCTATGGTGCTAACCTGATTCAGTCTGTGCAATATTGGGCTATAGATGAAGAAGAATTATGCAAGATTCGAGTTAAATCGGCCGTGCCAGTGGATGTAAATAATGTCAAACCATCTAACGGTAATCTATATTTAAATGCATTCACTTTGTACGCAAATTGTGCATTAAAGAGCAAGAGCATCCTGAGTAATTCCCAAAACTCACCCTCAGCATAGGATGATGATGTCGAACAAGTTGATTGCTGCGAGAATAATGATGTCAGTTCGTTTTCTGCTTTTTTGTGCTAAGATATAACTTTTTACCGACTACAACGTTAAATATTTCATATAATTGATCCAGATGATGTTTTACCAGAGGGTTCTAACTTGTGCTTTAAATTGCAGAATCATATGTAAGTTGTTTAGCATAAAATAATGGACTTTTAATCAGACAGTTTTTGTGGAATATCTACTTTGAAACCAATTATTACGTCGGTTTTGGAAGACAATTATTCAAGTTGAAATGGATTTTTATCAAACGATAAATATCAAGAATTTCATCCTGCCTCCAGACAATGAAAGACACAAAAAAATGCATAAAAGGGCATTTATAATAATTGTGTCCGTGACTTGCGTCCTATAATTGCCATCCACGTTTACAAACAGAACATTAAATGAAAGTCAAAATCACGCAAATAAACAATATCATGTACTCTTTCAATTGACGTCATTGTATGTAAATTTTACATCAGGAGTTGGATGTAAATATAATATAAGTATTCTTATCTAAATATTAAATGTAAATATTTGTCAAACATCATTTTCTTCTCATGTTTTCTTGAATAGTAGATAGTTGCACTCGCTGCCCATGTATGCAGTTATACTTCTCGAAGGTGTTTGCTACTACCGGCTGGAGAATTCGATTTGTCTAGTCATACCCCAGAGTTGTCATCTGTGGATATTTAGTATATTTTATCAAACATTGCCATATGAATACAATTAGGATTATCATTTCATGTATGATTTTATTCAGAGATATTTAGTTCAAACTGAGTTAGGATGATTTATGTTGGAAATCACAGATGGGAAAGATCTCGAAGAAACTACATGTACTCAGAGTTTAAGTTCGGTGTTTTTATTTCTTATTAAAATGGTATATGTAGAAGATGGTAACATTTTCTTAATGGTTTGGCTTTAGAGAACAAATACGTGTTTGCTGTTTCTCCAAATTATCCTAAATCGCTGTCTCCTACCTTCGAAGCCCATATATCCAGTAGCAGAACGAACTAAAACAGAGAAAGGATTGTATAATAAATCAATATTTGTTGTCTAGATCTATATGCAAACTACCGTAAACAATTCCTTCACGTAATTGTTTTTCTCTCAAGTACGAGCTCTGGAAATTTATGCAGACTGACTTTCCCTGCTTAACTACTTCAGAATATACAATCTAAATCTGCGTTTTAGCTGTTTATGTTTACCAAACACTTAAGAAAGTTGTTAATGTCGATACTAGTCAAGTCTGTAATTGTATATATTTTTGTTATATTAACGTGACGTGATAATTGTCTACTCTAATAATCAGATAGTTCGGAAAAATCTGAATGCATCTTAGACTAATTTTAAATCCATGTAGAGAATTAGAAAAATAATGACAGAAACGTAGAACAATGGCATAATCTATTCTTGTTATCTCAGTCTTTCGTTTCTATCTTTATCCTCTTTGTCTAAGATTTGGAGTCGCCAGAATAGGTGCATCTGTTTAATATTCTGTCATCGAATGTGCGCACAGAAGTACTCGCCTAGCCTCCAATAAAATATCAATCTAGGTCTCGAAATAGTCTGGTAATATAAAGTTCATTGAAATTCTCTTTAAGGAAACAACTCCTGTTTCAAGCAATAATTGCTTAATTACAATGTAATAGGTGGTTGTTCGTGTTGTGATCTCTTTTGATTAATTTGGCGAACGTTATCTAGAGGATGACTTCCCTCGATGTTATTGCCGAGTGTGAATGGATATATAGAACATTGACAGAGTACTGAACAAGACTACTGAGAAGAAATAACAAAAACGAGCCCCCTTAAATAATAAAAATAAAATGAATTTAATTAATTAATACATAAAATAAAAATCTTCAATTTCAATCCAACAGATTTATATTAATGGAATTTAATAGCAGTGTTCAGTTTACGGATTCATTATACATAGTAACAAGTGGTGAAAGAGTACAATGTCCACGCCCTGACTTGCATCACCTGGCGTCGCTCCTCTATTGACTTTGTGTATTCCACATCTAACGTGTATGCTTGGTTTTTTCCTCTGACCCTTCTATTCTGAACTCTCTATTTGCGGACTTCCACCTTGGACTGTCCTTGTCTGTTTCTCGGAAGGAATATAGAAAGCTGTTCCCTTAAATGACAAAATTACGCCTGAAGCTATATATGTTTCACCACCTATCCGTGTAAGATTCTCTTCTAACGTTATTCAGAACGTAAATAGCTATCCACACTGCACAAATTCTGACATAATGTGACCTTAACGATCAACGGTCCTTACAAACCTCTGTATCTGAGGTAAGGTACAATCATTATATCTAGTACAAATGACTTTAATTTCAATAGTTCATTGTCCTCACCTCATGCAGTGCTAGTAATTAACACGTGCGCTGTATGCATCACTGTCGTATATATTTGCATACGCTACTATACGTCTTCTTACTCTAGTACGTACAACTCAATAAGATAAATGCTCAATTACTATTGCATAAGATTCACTAAATTCTAACTTACAGTAACCAATAACCTGCAAGATCATTTAAGCATTACCAAATTATATATAAATATGCAATCATCCTTAACTCACGATCAACAGTATCATCCTACAGACAAAGGAAATTACTTCATATAACCATATGAAATACTTGCACATTTGAATATTTGGAATAATTCATGAATCCCTATAAAATACTACACATTTGAGAACTTGTATTGCATCACATAACCCTAAGAAATACTACATATTTGGAAACTTGGATTTACAAGCAATCTGTCAATTCTATCAATGAACTAGTAACTGAAAATTAAAGAAATAAATTGCAAAACAATAAGCATAAAAACAGATTCCTATGAACTTGAATAAACGATGCATATTATGGATCATAGTCATATCAAACACATTTGCATAAACAACAACAAAATAGAAAATTACATGGAAATTAAAATTGCGCACCTTAATGCTGTTTCTTTTCCACACAAACCGTGCATCCTAGCACTATAGCCTGTCTTTTCCTCTCAAGACAGCTATCTGGCCTCTACTTGTTAACGAGGGAAAACTCTATATTTAGGTCCCCTGGAGCCTCAAACTCGATTTCTCACAAGCAAGATTTGGACTAAAGAATTTTGAGCAAGTCGGACCTTTAAATTCTCAATATTTCTAAAGTGTACGCCTTGATTCTTACTGACTAATCGGAAGTAACTGTTCCTAAACTTTTCCCAAATTAATCATGTCTTTCATCAGATTTTGACAATCTTGGATATGTTGCAATTAACCTTTCTTTGAAAATTAATTATTTGACATGAGGTCCTTTACAAACCGATGCGGTCGGAGTTCTAATGTACTCCCTGTCAATATACCGTTACGATGACTTGGTCAGTTCCGCTGGTCCTTAAACGTAGGCCCCTTTATGTTTCACAGATGAAACGATGGACATATCAAAGTGATCTTTCTGAAAGACTTCTCTGGCTTGACTACGATAAAATTTTAATGCACAATTTACTAAACTTGAAGATTCAGTACTTCTGCAAAATTCTACACATTATATACAAGTTAAAAGTAACTTTTCATGACCAGCAGAGATAATCAATAAATTGAACAATCCTTGTTTACTTATCAGTTGAGTCGGATAAAAAAATTAATGAGTGCAAAGTCAGATGAAAATCCTATATTAATACATATACAAAACTCACTTCTCCCATTGCTTTACTAGTGTTTACTCAGTTAATGTTTAATCTGTAAAATCAATAGGTCAGACATACTGACTACTAATTTTATCTTTAGACTTGTACACGTCAGTCTACCACTCAAAAACATTTGGCTAAATCCAACCAAAATTGCAGAATAAAACAGATCAGAGATACGTAACAGTGAAGCTTGTTCAGTTACACCTGAGAAATATATTGAGAATATTAAAAAATATACCTGGGTTGATGTAACTGTAACCTGTTAAAAACACTGTTCCATTAATGCGGTTCTTTACAAATTCGTATAGAATTATCTGCTAACATTTCTGTGTATCTCCTGTGTTCCAGCTCAGGCATAAACTACTGGAATACAACGAAAACCTTACATGTGTTTGTAATTTGGATTTTTAACGTAGCTTTAATAATTTGAGTCATATCGTTACGACGTCTGCAGTGTGACAGTTTATACTCATTTCTAGTACTGGGACATTATGCCGCAGACATGACATTATGTTCCACCAATTCATATTATTCTGACACCGGGCCGATCAGTCCTAACACTAATTTCTTAATGCTGAGACCTAAACAAGGCAGCTGCTAGTAGACTTTGTATAATTCTTTGGTATGGCTCGACCGGTTTCGGAACTCTCAACCTCCTGCATCCGAGGAGGACGCTCGAACCACTTAGGCCACCGGAGCCGCCAAAACCTTATATAACAGTGAATATGCGTGTTGTCTTATGCAGTATTTCCTAGGCATTTGGTCGACCTCGGCATTGTTGTCTTCCATTTGATTGACCAGATATTGGAAAATGCCTATCCGGGCAGAATGGTTTTGAGAGTAGATATAGGATAGAAAACATTATGATTAGCAATATCATCATACTCTAATTCCCAATATATGTGTGTATGTGTTCCTTGGAGATTAGCGCTAGGTCTGATACTCTTTTTTCTTCACAAAATTGCATCGCAGATTAAATGGTCATCCTTTAGCTGATGACAGCTCTAGCATACTTCTGAAAGAAAGCTCTGATCCGAAAAGTCTTGAACACTTGGGAAATCATCTTGATTAAAATTCGATGGCAATCACTGCAAAGGTGTATGCCTTGGAAAATATGACCACTGCGACAGACCATGCAAATCCGAAATGTTGTATAGGATTAAAGACATGTAACAGCGTACAAGCACTTTAGCGGCTAAGATGGAAACTGCCCTTTATCTGAATTTAAATATGACTCTTAACCGTGACAAAGATGATGGGTTTAAAATAGTATGCTTGTAGATTCATATCAGTGATTGTGTGATCCTGAGCCGCAAAGACGCGTAGGCCAGGAAATTGAGATATTGGAAAAAATTGCCAGAGCAGGAGGATCAGTATGGATCTTGCACAGATACATGGAAGTTCAATTATGTTGTCCCCGTTTTTCGTGTGTTCAATTATATTAGATCGCCAGAGTTTATTCCACGGCTAATAGTAATCAATGTGCAAAATGTGTCCTTCACAGATACATTTGTTATCTTTTATCAGTTCTGAAACCGTGTCAATGCTGTCGTTTCTCAAACTCAACAAAGACTCAAAGAGAAGTACCATTCAGGGACAGTTTTCTTGGCAAATAAAATACCTTGCATGGACGTGGCTTTTCAATTATAACTCGCGCTGACCATCAATAGCGTGCAGCGAGAATATTTAACATGTTAGGAGAGCCTAAAGCTTCATTGCAATTAAACAGTCATCAGAAATTCACTGAAAAAAATTTGCTTAACATTGTCGATGATCAATTCGCACAAATATATCACAGGCTTTGGTCATACATACATCGGCAACAAAACATTGACACAGGCTTAAAGATTTCCGAGCACGACTTTGTACATGATTATTACTTTTCACTGGAACATCTAGTGTTATTTTTGAAGTCCGTGATCGACATTTACTTATATGAATTTCGGACTGATCTGCGCCCCTCCCCCCTCCAACTATTCTTAAGTAAAGATGTATTTATGTGATCCTTTCTGATCAGCCTCTCTTGTTTGGAGAACTCATGCGGCTGAATGAGGGTCCTTGACGCGAATTCAGAAAACTCGTAACATAATATTTGGACCTGTTATGTTCTCGAAAAATAATGTCCTATCATGCTGTCGAGGATGCCTCAGGCGAAAACAGCTTGCGAAAATAAAGAGCACAATTGTGGGGTAACATTGAGCTGTTCCGAAAAAAGTTAACTGGAATTATCCCTATGTGATTAACTAAGACACAACGTAATCAACTTACTACGGCCAAATAGAAAACACTTCGCTGACATTATAGTAGCTAATGTCACAGGTGGCTCAAATGCAAACAAGTGGTTATTTCCTTTCCTCGTGGCCATTCCAGCATTTGTAGCGGCTGCAGATCCCGTGGATGCAAAAGAGCGTGCGTTAGGGGCTGTCAGAACTGCATCCGATAATGGCTCTGAAAAAGGCGGTCGGTGCAAAAATCTATGAATTTTCCTCAACATAAACGATTATAAAAAGAAAAAGATTTTCGCCTATCACCCTGACGTCAAGAACAGTCTTTCCGTTCAATCATCCATTAGCCAATTTTGATTTTATTTATTGCTATGACAAAGGCAGTCAAGAATTTCCCAGTTGTTTCTATGCAAGATGAATTCAAGGGGCTCTCAGGCACTGATCACAAACACAATGGAAACAGACATCATCAAGCTGGATTTGATAACTGGACCAGCAGGGTTGTTGTTGACGTCGACCTGCACGAGCTTTTACTTTGCATGATATAACCGGCCGACTTATAATACATAACTTGGACAGTCAATATGTTTCTTGAAGATGCTAAGAGCTGTCAAGAGGAACATGCCCAAAATCAATGCAATGAAGGGAATCAGATACCATGTTGTGTCGGTTGCCTCTATCAAATGTTGCGTCTATGATACGTTCGCCCAGGTTCTATCAGCCATACCATCTCCAATACACGTACTTAAAGGGGTATTTATATGGAAAGTGGCCGACTTGTTTTCACCGCAGTTAGGGATATGCATCATAAACCTACACCTTTCATCTTAAACATGCATTAATCCGGGTCTTACTTGTTTATCTTAACCTGATCTTGAGGATGTTGATGTGTAACAACAATAATGACAAATAAGACCAGTGAGACAGATCATTTGTAATGCATAAGATTAAAGACAAAACTGTACCAGAATCTTGTAGATATGCAGCATCATTGTTATTGGTCTACATAAATGAAATTCAAATTGAATTCTTCAAAGTGTTTCGAAAGTGGCACTTAACCGCCTCTGGAGTTTGTGTTTACAATTTTCTTTTCATATGAACGATGGATTCTGACAGCGGTGATGGGGCTGTGTAATTTGTACAATTGACCAGTTATACTAATATCGATGGCGAATCGCTCCACTTTTCGACGAATATCTGTGTCTCAGTAGTCTTAATAAACCCTTGTATGCAATGAAATGTAGTCTAGTTAAGGGTAAAATGTAAATTGACAGCTGGGACCACTTTTATGTACCAATACCAACTCGAGGCTACGTTGATGCATTAGCATTAACAAGTGAAACACCCGGCTGCAGAGTGCAAAGCCAGACATACAAGCACCCGGAGATTGTTTCTGAGAAGGGCGCACTTGTCCTCGTAACATATGAGGAGTAAAGACAAGTATGATCGTTTCCGAAAATGTCAAATGGCGCGGTCAGTTAGTTTGGTTTTATATAAACGCAATGCCAGCCCCCAGAAATTTGAATGCATTCGCCTAAAATTTTAATGTTATAAGATTGTATTATACTAGTACCAGTAAAAGTTATAATTGGATAGAAATGCGTGTGCGTGGTACACCTGAATAAATCCAGCCTGTCAAGCAACTATACATAGCGATCAGACTATTAACAGAAGAACTATGTTCGACAATCAAAATTACCGACGTGAAATAACCAAGAGAACCGCGCTACTCGTAAAATACAAACGAATGTGAAAGACTGTTGATTCCATTCGGATGTGGCGGGAATCGTAATCAAAGCAACAATTATAGACACACCAGTCAGATTTGTTGTTGGAGCCATATTAATAGCAACCGGTGTGACTGACGATGCTGTTAAAATAACCTCGTTACAGCTGCATTAGCGACTACGTACCTGTTCATAACGTCTCGTGGCGGAATAAAGCAGTCTATACAAAAATGCCTGTCTGTACTCGAAGTCTGATAAAGATAAAACTATTAGCATTGATTTGTTCGACAATGTCTTGACGGAAACAAAACACCACTGGCGACTCCGAGCACTGATTCGGAACCGGAACAATAGCGAAGCTGATATGCAGTTATTGATGATCAAGTAAACGTTGCCAGTGTACTGAGAACATCACTTACGTGATATGTTTTCTGGATATGGAACCATGACCAACACTCGCATGGTTTTCTAATCGAGCGGAGTTCACAAGTGGTATGATAATAGCAGTTTAGTTTGGTTACTGATCTAGGTTAAATTCGTCTAACCCGAACGAATATCCTCTGTCATGGGCACCTATTGTCAACTTTGTTTGGCGGATTATCTCGTTTTTGATCGCTTGCGTGAGGTCAAATTCATAGAGAATTAAAAGCTTTGATCTTAATCAGAAACAAACACAAAACTGATGTTATCATACTTCTCGTTTCTACCTTTTGCGCTGTCATTAATGAAGTAATCGATACATTCATACAATTTGTTTCCTTAATTAGATGCATTCAACTTTAGCAATTTGTACTCTGCTTAATTCCATCAGAAACATTATATAAACACACACAAAGAGCAGACCATATTCCCATGGTCTGAAAAGTACGAAACATTCTTGTGTCTTCCCTCGATCTAACATAAAGGAGCTCAAAAGTAATTTCCGCTACCAGCCTTAAATGCTTTCTAAGGCATGCCATTTACTCTATTCCAATAGTAAAACGGAATTACGGTGCTTTTGCTATTTACAAGATTCGCACACTTTGTGCATGTTATAATGAACTCTTCACGAAGTATTTGTATAGGTCATTTAGATGAAAAGGGTTTGCTAAGTTACAGATGTTCTCCTCAAAAATAAGTTGAGTTAGGATTGTATTATCATGTTTATTATAAACACTATCTTTTCTTATTTTCGTATTTAAAATGGAATTATTAATTTGATATTAACCACATACATGTATTTTTATAGTTTCGGATGATCAATAGGCAAAACACAAATAAAGATCATATCTTAAAGAACACGAAGGTGAATTAATTGGAAATCACGTAGTGAAGCTAACTAATAACCCAATTGCTCCTAGCAAACGCATAATGATCATCATAAAATACATGTAATTAGCCTATGGCATGTAAAGCTAGCAATTTAGAAATTGGGTAAAATGTAAACATTAATACAATGTGTGTGTGTGGGGGGGGGATGTATTTGTGTGCCTGCCCCATCTCGCCATCATGGTTTCTCAAATAGAGTATCTCACGTGTGAAAACACTCTTAGAGTCTATTTTGACGTCAACAGTTGATAATCGAACAATGTTTTTTGTTTGATGGTGCTTTATTGTCCTATAAAGCAAACCAACCCTACACATACCAACCTTTGTATCTTTACGTTCGTTACCTTTATTGCAATTGGGCACACATACTAGGAACGTATCTATATATAATTTTATCTCCTTACTGGTCACGTTATTGTTAATACGACCATATTATTCATGGGACTAAATTGTAAGGTAAATTTAACTTTCCACGTGGGTCTCTTTTTAGCCATTAGCCAACTGAAACAAGTGCTACATAGTCTAGAGTACCCTTGCCTTCCACTGGCCTGTGGGAAAGGGTACTACTAGATCCCAGCCATTAAATATATCAAGTTAACGATGAATGATACCACTATACTGGTGTGCTGAAAAAAGACGAGCATCAGCCTGTCTTCTTTCCAATAGGGATAACCCTGAGGAGACAGTAGTATGGACTGCAATTACTCAATCTGCTAATGAGTAGCGGACACATGTGGATTAGTGTCCGATTTGCACGCTATTTATCACTCAGCATTAAGCTAGGCGTTTCATATAGATTAAATCTGGGAAAAACGGTATACAGAGGGACAATTTATTGATTAAATGTTTCACAATGGAACAAATCCCAAATCCAGTTATAATTTTTAACATAAACATTTTAATCATGTTTTTGGGGTTGCGCGATTGGGCTTTTACAGAGGGTAGGGATAAATGGGAGTCGAAGATATTGGTTGCTCTCGATATACATTTTCAAAATTATCTATCTACCTATAGTATAAATCACTGCTCAAGAAAAAATATCCCAAGCGCTCGTTCCTGTGACGAGTGAATTGTAAGACTTACTCGTCCCCATAGCTATTGTACTTAACACGGTACACTTCTCCACTATGATCCAGTGCACAACATACGCTGTAACTAAAACATTACTTGATGATTGATTGATGTTTAAAAGGGTC
>JAECUM010032471.1:0-18207 GCA_016617855.1 Megalonaias nervosa
GAGAGAGAGAGAGAGAGAGAGAGAGAGAGAGAGAGAGAGAGAGAGAGAAAGAGAGAGAGAGAGGGGTTGAGAAAACATATTCGTGTAATATAATTCCATTTATTATTTACGTTATTATAAAGGCAAGAACAGAACTCTGTCCCGGAATTCAATTGTACAATGGGGCTTTAAAGTTATATTTTAACATTTTGGTTACCCTGTGTAAAGTTATATTTAGATATTACTGTCTCTACGCACAGTTGAACGTTTCCTTGTTATGCTCCCATTGTTGATATTATTATTATTATTATTATTATTATTATTATTATTATTATTATTATTATTATTCGTACGTGGGGTTTTCAAATAGCTATAGACCTCCTTGCACGGGATGTATGGAAAACAATTGTATCACGGTCTTCGGACACTCTTGCTTCATTTTCCAGACTCCGTTGCAAATCGGTGTATAGTTATTACCTGTGTCAAATATATCAATGGTAAAATGCAGTTGGGTAATAACAACCCGATCAACTCCCGCAACTGGATGTGGACGAGACGCGGACGGGAGGGGCAGACTCAGTTTCTAAAAATTTCCATCAAACATAATTTTTGTTGTGGAGGGGGATGATCAAATTTTGCAGGGGGCAATGGTCTGAATGACTTGGTGCGCTGCTGAAATCAAATGTTCCTCAACACGTGAAACAAGACTCGTATTATTTACTCATGGATTTTCCCAATATATATTTCATGTCATGATCTCTTGAATAGTGATATATAAATTCCAGGGCAAGAGGAGATGAAAGTTTGTTTAGCCTTGACTGCTCTAAATTGGTCTTACTTTCTTTTGAATAGTTTACAGTGATTCGGATTACACGTGTCTCATTATCACATGATCACACTTCAGAGTAGGACAGTATTGTGCCGTTTCCCCGCGCTTGGCGGAAACAAGTCTCTACATGTCCCGCACAGTTGGAAGCAGTTGCCAGTTTCTCTTATTCCTTTGCAAATGCTATGGAGATCAGTGAAGGCATATTTCTAGTATGGAACATAAATTTACTTCCGTAAGTGTAATATTTAATGTTCTTAAGGTATTATGTTTACATTAATACTGTAATATATTAATTTATTTACATAACTCCATTTGTCAGTTCCACTAATTTGATGATCGAGTCATTATGCCTATCTGGCGAACTTGACATTGCTCACCAATAAAAATGGCACCGAGAAGCAAACATTATTCACAAACATTTCATCTCTAATTTTCTGTGTGACATACATTCCAATCATAAAATGTCAATAATGTAAACGAAATAAAATGATAATATCGTTTCTTTATTTATATTTAAAGCGATTTTAGAGAGCAATGAACGTCATCTTAATCATTACCATCCTAGTTATAATAATAATAATAATAATAATAATAATAATCGTCTTCGTCGCCCAAAGACATCGCCATTATTCTCCTCATTATTTCTCTCGTCATCAATAATCACCATTGTCACAATTATCATTGTCGTTATTGTTGAAATTAATTTCGTCATCATCGTTATGTATTTAATGCTTGGGTCGTTTCTACTTTTCTTGGGAAGTCGACATTGTTTATCAACAAAAAAGGCACTGAAGAGTGAATGTTACCCTCAAACACTTCACTTTTGGTTTGCTGTGTAATACACAGTACAAACATATCCAGTTTGAAATGTAAAGGAAGTAATAAGTTGTACAAGAAATGTTTGGTGTTTTCAAGCGATTTTAGTGATAAATCGACGCATTTTCATTACAAGCATCGTCATCTTATTCATCATCGTGGTCGTGATAACCATCGGAACTATAATAATAATAATAATAATAATAATAATAATAATAATAATAATCATTGTCTTTGTCGCCCTAAGTTATCACCATCATCAATTATTCTTCTATCGTTGTGCCTCTTGTCATCAGTAATCACCATTATCACAGCTTTCATTGTCGTCATTGTCGAAATTAATTTTCGTCATCATCATCTTTTATTGTATTGTTACTTTCTATAGATGTTTGAACAATCATCGTCATCTTTCTTCCTCTTCATGAAAATTACATGTAGAAACTTCAGTGGTTAAGCTCGGTTATCTGCTAATCCTAATTTTATAAACTCCTTTGATACAAATACATTGAAATGCTGCAATGTATTTTTCTTGTTCGATGGTTGTGATTGGCACGTTATTACGTTTGGACCAATTAAAAATTTTGTGAATTTAAATGTTAGAAAATTTAGCTTTTAAATTACTGATATGGGATACCATGAAAGGTCAAAGCTACTTTCTGCTTCCTTTATGCGTAGTGCGTATTGTGTTAACTTCTAAGGATAATACCTATTTATTATTTTTTCAAGAGAGAAATGTCACTGTGTGTGTGTGTGTGTGTGTGTGTGTGTGTGTGTGTGTTACAACAAAACGTACCAGCGAAAGCAAGCTTGTTACACGTCCTCAAAAGTACCGTCTACATTAAAGGCAGGTTCTGTAGTATTTAGATGTATACCGTATCATTACTCATATTTACACAGAATTTAAAAAAATCAAAGTTTGGCCACGAACTGTAACATTATTTTTTATTTTGCTGACAACTTAAGTATTTCTGAAAATCTTATGTCAGTTTGTTATGTGCAACATGATTATCGTACTCTAGCATGGCGTATAACGAAAAAGAACTACTTTTTAAAGGGCGGTTTAGAGATACTCCTTTGCAGTGCGAAGAACGAGGAAAGATAAACTGTGTCTTTTCTAAGAGTCGTGTGGATTAAACAATATCTTTTCACTTTCCTTTCACATCAGAATAAATATAATATACCCATTGGTACATTTTGTCTGGGGATCATATGATCCCAATCAGAAAAACTGGCCTTTATTAACGCGTTAAGTAAAAACATGTTTTAACTCGTCTCGGTTTTCTGAAGGCAGTTGTAAATCAGTTGTGTTCATTTTTGTAGGAACATCCCTGAAGACCCTTATTTCTCATGGAAGAGAGATCAATTTTCGTAATTTTGACAACCTTCATCCATTAATATATTTAACTCATTGTTTCAATGCATTGATTTATCTTTTGTTTCTATCAATGTTATATTTCTTTAGTATGTTATTTCTCATCCATCATTAAATGTGTTTGACGTGCATAAGTACTTATTCCCAAAACATTTGCTACGTGCAAACTTTGGAAGGATGACATTAATCTTACAGCTTCAAATACATGATAGATACATTTTTACCACATATCTACAAAAATGAGATTTCAAACAGGAGTAAAGCCTTTACTCAAAACAGCACGTGAATATCTCTGTTTGAGTATAGTTGACGTCACAAAAGCCCATCTTGTCAAATTAGCCAAAACATGACGGATACTGGAAGAATACTTCAAAAGGGACTATTGAAATGTAAATTGCAAACAATAAGCACCATCTTTTACAGGTATTGAAGCAAAGGAGTGCATGATTTATAAGAGAAATCCAAGCTAATAATAATAATAATAATAATAATAATAAGCATCATCATTGTCGTTATCATAATCGTTGCAGATATCTTGTTGATACTAGAATGCTTTTTTATTGCTAATCGATTGTCGGTGTCGTAGATATTATTATTATTATTATTATTATTATTATTATTATTATTATTATTATTATTTCAATTTCATAACAGTCCCTCCAGATTGCACAACCGAGCATCGTTGTAATTTTGGAAAGTCACGAAACTCTTGTTTGCATACTGATCATTCATTACATACATCAGTAAGGCTTATAAATCATTTGTATAAGCATCGAAGCAATTAAAACAGCTCGTTTGGACATGCAATCGTTTCTGAAGAATAATTATATGCTTATTGTAGTCATAGAATCTTGATAAAGATATTTTTCTCTAACATTTTTTAATCTACAGAAAGATTTCTTTGTTTTGCGTCAGTTTTAACGGTATTTTTAACACAAGCTAAATACCTAGTCATAGAATCTTGATAAAGATATTTTTCTCTAACATTTTTTAATCTACAGAAAGATTTCTTTGTTTTGCGTCAGTTTTAACGGTATTTTTAACACAAGCTAAGTACCTTTTGCAAAGGCTCACCAAGGCATCCAACTCAATCTGGCCTGGGCGGGTATCGAACTCGCGACCCTTGGATTTCGAGTCCGGCGATGATGAGCTATGGTGGCTCCTCCTGGCGAAAATGCAATTCAAAGTGGAGACTGTAACGGTTTCTCTTTGTAAAGATTAAACATTATTCCTTCAGGCTGTGCTTACTTTGTGAAAAAAGAAACTATTTCGCATGGACAAATTTAAATGAAGTAAAAACTTTCTCCTAGAAGAAGTTGTAAAAGCAGTAACACCCACCTTAAAACGGTCACCCTCTTTTGAGACGGGCGTTGCTATAAAAATGGCTGTTAATCAGAAAAGATAGCAAGCATAAAACAAACTTGATGCAGAACATGTGCTTTCGATAATATCATATGTAATATCGTAAGTTTTGCTGTTTTTTGGGGGGAAAACAACAATAGCTTTTACATGGTCAGGCAGATCCCATCGACTGTTTACGTGTGCGTTTTTATGATGTGAGCTGTACTCAGAAACATCCATAACAGTGTAGCACTATTTTATTTTGTGCAGCTCAAATGAAATCCACACTTTATGTAGGGAGTTCTTTTTAAGGCTCAACAACACAGGGGGGTTATTTATTGCCGAGACAATAGGGGTGAGGTACCTTGCATTGCGGAGCACCACGGTAGCTTACCCAGGTTGGTCGGATAGTTTAATTCGAAAGCGCTCCCTTGTCGCGGATGTGGCATTCTAACCACTGAGACAACGCAGCTTCTGGTGTGTACAAAACGTCACTAAATATAATTTGAGCAAATCGGCAAATCTGGCTTAGTATGACATGCACACATATTTATTTTAAAATTCTATCATACATTGTACACTCCAACACTGGAATCAGGAATAACACAAGTTTGAAATGTTTACAAAGTCATACATATTCCTATAACTCAGCACCTTTGTAGGGATATAATATATTCAGTTACACTTCTTCATTTATTAGACACAAATGTAGTGCTTTAAACTGTAACTTGTAACGTTCCATTTTAGAGAAGATTCTTCTTTTTATTGCAGTTGTTCTATTTAAAGGTATTTACTTTATTTTTAGGAATATAATGTTTAGAACAGTTATAGACAATTACAAATACCAAATGCTGTCGTGGTTATAATGCAAAATATTACAGATTATGCTATGTACATATGAAACATTATCAACAGAAGAAATCAAATATATCGTAATTAAAAAAACAAAAGGAAATAAAAAATAAAAGCAATTTCATTATTTCAGTAGATTAGTCATAAAATGCGATTCTGCCCCACCCACCCGGACACATAGCTTTGCTCTCATCTGATTGTTTAGACACACAAACGCACGCATCTTATCTCATTTGATTTTTCATATTAAATAATAAGCTACTTTTATATGGAGTACTATCAAGTTGCGCGTATTTTGTAACAGCTATAATGGAAAAGCTAGAAGCTTTTGTAAATTGTTTTCCAATCCAATTTCCTTGTTATGTTGCAACTTTCGGCAATAAAACTGTTTAAAGTTACATCGCTGTCAATAATACCAATTGTTTGGATACATAGTTCTATTTCCACTAGTTCCTATCAATGCCTCACGTGCAAGCTCTATGTGACCTTACAGTGTCACTTCACCTTCATTATTGTCGTGTAAGGGCTTATGTTTGTTTAGATTCATTCACATCAAATCAGTCTGAACAAAACTAATCGTGACTATTTTTACAAGTGCAAGACGTTTGCAAATACTGCTGAAAAAGTTTACCTTGTTAGTTAGATCCACAAATAGCGTAGCTTGACTTCAAATTAAACCTTGTGGAAATAATTTTGGTAAAATAATAAGGTTCGCTGAAGATGGTGTCTAGTCCTTTTCGGAGTTATATTTGGAGAACAATTAGCTTGCCAAAACCTGTATCAAGTATTGTGTAACATGGTTCAACGATTCTATCAACATTAAACAAATAGTACAATTTTAAACATTGTATATTTTTAAATCATTGTGAACCAATTACTTCATCTATCCAAAACGTATATTTTATGGTCTCAAAGGATTTCGTGGGGATTATTTAAAATCGATTCCACAGCATAGAGAAACAAGAAGAAGAAGAAGAACAAGAAAACCCATTCACTATCGGTATTTTTTCGTTAATACAGTGCAGAGTTTGGTTGCTCTCGAGCCATTTATTTAAATATATTTATTCGTTTTCTTTGAGCGGTCGATACCTATTCGATATATTCAAGCAGGTCATGTACCCATATTTTACTGTGTCTTATTTACCTGTTCAATTTTTTTTTGTGAATTGTCCATTTAACGATCAGTGACATTATCCATTTTGCCTTTGTTGAATATATTTATAGGTCTGTTCTGTGGTCAATTTTTCTATTCCCAGCTTCCTCTCTTCTCTGTATATTCTAATTGACCTTTCACAGACACAGACTGCCCAATTTGTTAATAATGATCTTCAGATATGGCTCATTGGGATTAAAAAAAAAAAAAATCATAAAAATCTGTACTGCTGACACCGTTAAATCATGCGCATTGACATTTCTGTAAAATAAATCATATAAACTTTTTTTCTATATTAGCAGACGACATCTGGCTAAAGGTAAAGCAAATGATCTACTAATTGTACCTTAAATGAATAGGGTTTGTTGGTTTTTTAGACCCCACTTTTATTAAGATTTCAGATAGATTGTAGGTCTCTGAAATGGATTATTTCTCTCTCTCCCTCTCTGTCTCTGTGTACGTATGTCTATCATACTGTGCAAGAAAGTGTGGACGTCGTGTTATAGTGTTGTAGAATTCCTATATTTGGGTTGGGTTTTATGCACTAGTGCGCTCTTTATTTTTATGCTATGGTAGTGCCTATTGGGGTTGGCATATATTTTCCACTTAAATCTCTGGGGCAGGTAGATTAGAGCGTCAGACGTCTCGATCAATTTTAAAAATCGCAGAAGATGACGATCGAAACATTTAGATCGGAAAGAGTTTTTTTAATATTTTAAATTAAATGTGACAACGACAGTGACAATAGTTTATTGGCACTGCAGGCCATATGCCCTTAACATTACAGTTGCACAACAATATTGCAATTATGTGAAGCGCCAAATTACATATAGATTTAATACAGAGAGGTGAAAATGGAAGAAAAAATAGAAATATGTTGAAGATGAAATAGAACTAACATTATATAACTGCATAGTTGTGATCTTCCATGTTGGTAGACACAAAAAAATAAACAAAATAAAATAATAATTTAGGTAACAATTGATCTCTTCTGTAGAATGCTGAAAAGACGTAGTGTGCAAGTTGAGATATTATGGCATGGTTCTTTGACTGCATTAGAGAATAGATGATTTCTTCACATGGGTGTTGCTTGCTAAACATTTCTAGTATGAACCTATTTCTAAGCTCTGCATACAGACGGCATTGTTAAACAAAGTGATATTCATCTTTTATTTGTCTTTTATCACATAAGATACATATACGCTGATTTCGGGGGATACCATTATGACGACCTTTCATTATAGCTAAGTTATGAGCGGAACAACGGAGCTTGCTTAAAACATTTTGTAGATGGTTAGGTAAATTAATGGTTGTATAAAACTGAACTGAAAAAGTATCATAAAATTGACTGTAGTGAGATGCCTTGGGTGATTTATTTATGGCTGAATTCCAATCCTGAATTAAATTGTCTTTAAGACGTTGTCTAAAATTCAACAAAAATACTTTTTCATCTCCCGTATCCTGTGCGAGCCAACTACAGCCATATCAATGTCTGAATAATATGTCGTCAACTTTCTAGACCCATGTAACTTTACCCGACTCGTCCATTTTTTTTTTCTCAGCATAATCTAACATTGTCTTAGATATTGCTTATCACCCATTCTAATTAACCTAATCCAATACTTAATACAATTACAATAATAATTAAAACACAGAGTTAGTTTTCCACATTCTCCTCGTGGTAAAAGAGGGTGTATATGTCTCGCAAGGTTTAGAAATCTAGTGAAGAAATATCTGACGATATTGCGCTGTTGTATGCCGATGACTTTGCAAACTGTACTTATACAGTCGGTTCTTTACAAAGGCATTTTAATATGTGGAGAAGTTTTGTAAAAACTGTGGGATGTGTGTTAATTTACATACACTAAAATTATAGTATTCAGAAAAGTTGGATTACTGAGGAGTAAGGAAAAGTGGTGTCATAAGATAAACAAATCCAAACCGTATCTGTGTATAAATACATGGGATTATATTTCACCCCTAAACTTATATGGGCAAAAGCAAAGCAAGAACTCGCAATTCAAGCAAACGATTATATACACACAGTGAGTATTATTCAAAATAAATTAGGCAAATTTTCTGTGATACCGTTATTTATACGATACCATTATTATATTATTTAAGATATTATTTTATTATATAAGTTATCATTATGACAGTTATATATATATATATATATATATATATATATATATATATATATATATATATATATATATATATATATATATATATATATATATATATATATATATATATATTGAACAGAAGAGGGGTTAATAAACAGCCATGTCTGGCGCCAATATTATAGGTGAAGAATTCTGTATATTGCTCTTTCATCTGCACACATGAACGTAGATTTACTTTTACATCGCATCTAGAACTTGAAACAGCTTTCCAACGATACCTTTGTTAACTAGACAAGTCAATAGTTTTATATGGTCAATAGAGTCAAAGGCCTTGGAAAAGTCTGCAAAAAGACAATAAAACGACCTCTTTTTTACTCATGTATTTCGAAACTATTCATTGAAGCGACAAAATAGTATCTATTGCTGAGTAGCCTTTGCGGAATCCCGTCTGGGCTTCTTTAATTTTTTTATTAGATTCCCAACACTGAATGAAGCGTTGGTTTAAAATACCTATAAAAATTGTATTCAAGATATCAGTGAGAAAAATACGCCTTGAATTGTTAGGGTCATCTAAAAAGGCTTTTTTGCAATGGGAAGAAAATGCTTTGACCACATTGTTTAATGATGTGCCCGGTGGCAAACTTACGTTACATAATTTGACTAAATAAAGACATATATTTGGAGTTGTGTTTTTTGTATCATTTCGGCTATTAATCCATACGGTCTCAGGTTTCGGTCATAAAATTAAAACAGTGATTGAAGATGGTGATAAAGTGTTTAGTTCTTGGTGTTCAGTTATCCTAAAGTATTTAATTCTTGGTGTAGAGTAATTCTAAAGGATTTTTTTCTTGGCGTACACTGAACCCGAAGTATTTAGTCCTTAGTGTACAGTTATCCTAAAGTATGTAGTTCTTGGTGCACATTCAGCCTAAAGAATACAGTTCTTGGTGTACAGTCATCCTAAAGTATTGAGTTATTAGTCTGGTTCCCTGCTTAGTATAGCGGAGTGCAACGCAGGGAGCATACTAAGCAGGGAACCAGACTATTGAGTTATTAGTATACAGTCATCCTAAAGTACTTGTTACGTGTAGGCTCGTACAAAAGTAACAGAGAAAAGAGTGAAGCCAAAAAGCTTTGTAAATGTTAACAAAATAATTTATTTCCCTAGAAAAAAGGTAAAAATGTGAAAAAGGACTTACAGTTTGTGAATATAATCCAAATATTAATCCTGGAATCTAAAAATATAAGTCCCATCACTAAAACGTTCTAAATGAATCGAAGTTCGAATCCCGATGAAGTTCCAATCTGGAAGGCGATGACGTCTTCTATAATCTGTCTTGTGTTGATGTGTCAACAGTTCCTTGTTGAATTTTATGAATCAAGAATAATATTCCGTCTTTAGAATTCTGAATAATTTCCAATAAATATCTTTCTTCAAGAATCTTTATGAAAACAAGTATTTTCCAGGGTGAAACTATTATTTTAAATACGAAGATCAACTCAAATGGCAACAACAAGACAAATACCTTGAGCTCGAAGGTATAAATTTACGACTACCTAAATCCACTCTAAAACATCAATTTTAACCAACGATTTTAGATCACATGATGGCTTACGTGGTCACTTAGTTTGAACAACGCAGTAAAAGCACACAGCCGATAGACACGTACGCCATAGACGAACTTAATTCTACTAAACAAATCTTATTATAAGATTCAATACAAAAGTTGTTTACAAAAAAGTGCTATCACGTCAGCCAAGTATGACCTTGATTACGACCAATGATTTTCACTCTGTGTTTACCAATTTTGAATCAAGGTCAGGAACTAGGTCAGCGAAAAATAAAATGTAGCAATGTACTGCGTGTTTATCAGGTCAGAACAGAAAACTGAATTTTCCGAAGAAAAAAAAGGTCAAATCCAGTTAATAAAATCATCATTACAATAACATGTAATGAAATAAAAAATAAAATAAAAAGAATTTAAAACTAACACACAAGTAATTAAGTTACATATACGTAACATACTTGATTCTTGGTGTTCAGTCATTCTAAAGTATTTTGTTACTGGAGTACAGCCAATCTAAAATAGTTTTAAAAAAAGACTAAACGTGTTCAGAATATACACAGATAGTTAGAAGTGATATCAGTGTTATGACTCGCAGTAACGATACTACTGTAATCAAAGACCACTACGTTCATTTGTTCTGAAAACAAAATGTTATTCTATTATTGTCTGTAGTGGAAGCAGCAAAAACTGGAATTTATTTTTGAGTCTAATAAACTGCGTTAAATACGTTGAATATTCATATGGTAGTAGGTATTTTGATGTTCCTCTCTCAGAGACCCCCCTACCCCCCAAAACGTTATACGCTAAAATTTTTGTCAGCATCTTTTTTTAGCTTAAAATGATGACTTTCATATTTCTGACAAAATATGTTTTGTTGGGGTAGGGGGTCTCTGAGATAGGAACAACTCAAATACCTATACTACTATTACATTCCCTATACTTATTAGACAAAATTTCATATTAAACAATACAATATTATATAATGTCCTTCTGTCATTCAATCCGACATGTTGGGTTTGATCTGACAAACAAGTTTTGTAAGAGATTTAATTCGATTAAGGCAGCCTCAAGTTATGCTGGTATAAAACCTAAAATAATAAGCGATTGTATTAAAAAAGTTGGTTGCCATATATCACCAAAATATGGGACAGTATGGCTATTCGCGACTGAAAATGATATGAGAATAGCGGGTTGGGCAGATGATCTAATGACATTTAATGATAATATGGTTGATATTTTATTTGATAACGATATTACTAAACATCTACAGTGTATGTAAACAAGGTTTTATTTTCCGGAACCCCCCTTCAAAACTTTCTATAGTAACATTTTGTCAAAAATATGTTAGAAAAATGTTTTCACACTCACCTGTCCACGACCAGCAATGAATAATTCGAAACCGCATAGTCATAAACCTGTGTATAAAATCCTATAGCAGATTGGTCACGAAGCAAATTCTAACTGCTTTTTATATCGTTATTCTGGGAAAATCCATTGCAAATATCTTTGACCTTGATTTCAGTAGGCGTTTTGGGAAAATTCATTGGGAATTACCTATATTTAACCTTGATTTGGAGTGGGCGTTTTAGGAAAATCGATTGCAAATGACCTGATTTCGGCGTTATATTCCAAAAAAGCCATTGGAAATTCCATAACCTTTCAAAACGATTACATGATTATGGAAATTCTGTGTGGGCTTATGACGGCATCGTGTAATCATTTTATGTATTTAATCTCCAGGGAAACCAAATTTGTATACTGCAATATATTATGACGCTCTGATTGATTTTTATTCACAAGACTATTGCAGTGGCAAAGAGTTAGTTGTGTAAGTAATACAAAGCTTTCTTAGTATCTAAGACTATTCACATGATCGGATATTAAACGCTGCAATTTAATTTTTCATTATAGAAAACCAAAGCATTTTATCATTTACACGATTTTGTTATATATTTTCATAGAAGAGGAAGTAGTATATGAAAGGGGGAATTTGAGACACTTTGATATATTTCCATGGCTCAAACATTTTAAGTCTTTTATCGTGAAAACAATGATTGAACAAGGTAAGTGAAAACATTCTTTGAGATTATTTTATACTCTACTATTACTATACTTTTTTTTTGATAATCGTTTTCATATCTGCTAACTCTTATTGACAGAATATCTGTTAACATACAGTCAATAATACGGAACTCGCGTATTAAATCATCCATATCATATTTTATACCCCGCAAATAAGATCGTATTTGATCAAGTAATTTTTTATAGGTGATACTTGCTGTTTTACAAGCATTTTTTTTAGTCGCAAGACGAGGCTCAATTTTCTTACACGCTGTTCCAAGAGAAACACCGACACCAGATATTATTAACAAAAACGGATTTAATGATGCTCCACCCACTTGAAATTATACCAGAGCTAGTCATTAACAGTGGCAAATATTATATTACTCGAAGTATTCTGTTATAGTATTTGTAACATTTTTTCACGCACCAAAGTTTTTATGATAATATCTGTAATATTGCATTAGAGCGTCCACATCTTGTTTTGGAATTTTTCTGAAATATGATTTAAAATCAACTATATTTTTTTTCATTATATAATATATGTTTACAGATTTTATACAATAGTGCCAGTCCCTGGGTTTGATTTATTATAATTAACTTAATCGAGGTGTTTCAGCGACAAAATCCAGACACCACCAGTAAGACGTTGCGGTTAATTTTTTATCAGATGGTTCCAGTAGAAATATTTCCTCGACATTTTTATTTAACACAAAAGATACAATTCCAGAAAAACTATCGATTGAATGACGCCATAGATATGTGGTAAATATACTAAATTTTGCACCGCTAAATATGGACAACCTATATACTCCAGTGACTTCTGCAGTATGTTTGATAGTGTTATTTTGCGGTGTCCATATTGCTGATCCTGATGCTACTGTGTATACCATATTGATGATCTGCTTGTGAGGAATTTTAATCAGATTCGTTTTTTCAATGATATTAGGAATTCCATTAATAATATCGTTTAGTTTTATGCTAATTTCAGCAAGTTTAATATCTACAACCGCTAGATTTCCAAAAAATTCATTAATAGATTTGTTTATATTTCTACTAAAATTTAAGAATGTTTGTACGTGATTAGAAAAATCAGTTTTAATAGTGTTAATTCCATCGTTTATTAGAATATTAATATCGTCGACGTATTTTTTTGTTACAGCGTCAAAATCTAATTCTGGTGTTCTGAGGTCATTAATACCATTATTGTTCATATTGAGAAATGCACGCATTATACCACCGCGCACTAACACATACTTAGATTCTTGATCATCGACGTATTTTTTGTTGTTGCGTCTGATTCTGCAGCTGGGTCTCCAAGGTATGTAACTTTTTTTCCTGACATGATAATATTACCTGTAACTGTCCCGCCTATTTTATCAAGTTTGTTATCATCAACATACTTTAACTGCAAATAACTTACCGTTTGAGTTTGATTTAAGTTTGCTGGTGGATACCTGGTCTCCAAATTTATAATTTTATTTTCCTGACATGTCTAAGTTGCCGCATAAATTTCCACCAGATTTATCTAGTTTATTATTGTCGACTAATTTAAGTTGTGCATAACTAACAGCTTGTGCATTAACGACATTTATTGGCGGATAACCTGTTTCTAACTCAAGTACTCGTTGATTTGACATAAACAGGTTTCCTGTCATTGTGTCGCCGGATTTTTTTTAGATAGCCTGATAAATCAACCTTGCCGTCTGTTATACTTTCAGTCTTTGACGTTGAATCTCCTACTAATGTTCCAAATTTTGTATAATAGCTCATTATTTATTTATCGTCTGACAATTTTTTTATATAGCATAAAATTATATAACAATAATGGCAAAATCGACGATATTAAAGTTTGATATAGAGCGGTTGGTGAAACATAAACATAACAATGAACTTCCAGATTGTCATTATCTTATTGTTGGAAGAACTGGATCGGGAAAAACAAACTTACTTATGAATTTACTTCTAGGAGATAATTTTAACTACGATCGCGTTTATATTTACACGATTAACCCACAGCAAGATAAGTGCGAGCTACTTAACAATTATAATGACAAACTTCGTGATGATCTTGAGGCTGATGAAGATTTTTTTATTATCAAACAACCAGAAGAACTTGTTCCAGTTAATCAACTTGATTCATCCGAACATAAGATAGTTGTTTTTGATGATATTCCGCTAAACAACGAGGAAATGAATAAAATAAGATCATATTTTTCACTGTCGCGAAATAAAAAATGTAATTCTATTTATCTCGCCCAGGGTTTTTATAATGTTGAAGATTTATTAGGCGAAATACTGGTTGTTTTATATTATTTCCAGGACTGGACAATGTTGACGTTAGAAATATCGCGAACGAGCAATGTGGTGATGTAACAAAAAATAAATTTATTGAACTATATCATAAAGCAACGGCAAATAAATATGACTCTTTTTTGTTTGATAAATTAACAAATGATACGAGTAAAATGTTTCGATGTTGCATTGAAAAATATCTACAGTAATTTTTATACAAAATAGTATATAATTAATGGAAAGACAAGCAAAGTACAGAAAACATATGGAAAATCGAAAAAAACTTGCGCAATCTCAGGCAAAATTTAAGCAGCAAGTACGGCAAGCACAACGTGGCCAAGTGGTTGCAGCAGAAACAACAGCCGCCGCTCTCAAACTAATTACTGAAGCTTTACTTGGAAAACAACCTGAAACTAAACCATTATCAGAAGAAGAACTTAAGCGACTACAGGAAAAAGGTTTACTCGGACTAGTTAAAGAACAACAAGAAGCAACCGCTGAAAGAATTATTGAGAGATCTGAAGAAGAAAAAAGAAGATTAGCTGAGGCACTTGTAGCAAATATCGCTGATCCAGTTGAAAGACAAACTGAACTAGATCGGCTAATAAATGATCCACTAGCGCTTCAACGAAGATTAACAAATTTAACCACAACAGAGATTAAAAATATTTTAACAAATTTATCAGAAAAATTAAAAGATATTGAAAAGGAGCAAGAAAAAGTTGGCGAGTTGACCGTAAAGTTTATGGAAGTTGAAGATCAGAGACGATGGTATATAAAACTAGCAAATAATGAGATAACAGAGAATGATTATGATAAATTTTTAGAAGAAAATAATATAAAAGATCTTGATAATATAAGTAAATGGAGTGATGAAGAATTTAATGAATTTATTGCTAATTTAACTGTAGAAATGAGAGATGGTATTGCTGCTAGAAATGAGTTGAACACAGCTATAGAAAAGGAAAATATGCCTCTACTGTATTATCGCTAGACTTGTTGGAAGAACAGCAAAATTAATAGAGACAAACCTTTTGGTATGAGGTGGAGTTTTAGAAGGAAATTTTTTCTACTTGATAAAAGTCGTGTAAAACAATATATAGAAGAAAAAAAAGGAACTGGAGTTAGAATATTTTCATCAGTTACTGAAATGATAGGCAGATTAATGCTGTTGATATCATCAAAAGAAGCTGGAAATGTTGGTGCTGAAATTGACAATGAAATTATTGACATACTTGATAATTTGAGATCAGAAAATTTATTAACATCTGACGAATACAAAACTTTACATCGCGATTTGATTTAATCGCAGCGATTTAATTTTATAAATTTGTGTAATGATTTAATATAACAATTTTATATAAAAAAAAGTGTCAGCAACATTATTACTAGACTCTAATCAATCTGATAAAGATAGTGCAAATTTTTATGTAAAGTATATGCCGCCAATAGAACTAGATCGTGAAAAACAATATGAAATTGGACTAATTTCCTGCACTTGTTGGCATGCTATGGCTAATGTAAAAACTGGAGTAAACGATGAATTTACATTTACTGTTCCTATACGTACTTCACCATTTGTCACGCGGAAAACAATTAAAATTCCACAAGGAGCTTATAATGTCACTGATCTAAATAAAATAATAAAAGAACTAATAACAAAAAATGGAGGTATAGCTGATAATTTTGAGCTTACACCAAATTATAATACGTTACGCGCTAGAATAAAATTAAAAGATATAACAATTAGCCTTGTATCGCAAACAAGTATCGCACCACTAATAGGATTTTGTAATTATATATATCCTGCTCTTAACCGTGATAATCCCGAAACGTATGACGGTCAACTGCCAGTAAATATAACTGATGTAAACACAATATTGGTAAATTGCTCTATCGCATCTGGATCTTACTCAGCCTTAGGTAGTAAAGGACAAACGATATATAGTTTTTCACCAGAAGTTCCACCAGGATCTCTTATGCAAATTAGTCCACGTCAGGTTATTTATTATCCGTTAAACGTTGAAAATCAAATAACAGAAGTAAATATGCAGTTGACAGATCAGTCTGGACGACAACTGGATCTTAATAATGAAATTGTTACTTATTATTTACACCTACGCGTTGTGTAGGCGCGAACAATAGTAAACATATTTTCTAAAACGATTTGGAAGTAAAATTATGCAACCTCAGATATAATGAAACAGAGAAAAAAGTTTATCGAAGAAAAATAGTAGGAGGATTTTTGGGAAATATATTTGCTAAAATTATAGAAAATGCTCCAGGAATAGCTCATAAAGTTGCACCAATTGCACTCGACGCATCAAAAGCTTTTGCAACTGGAGCTGCATCTGCTGCTGGAACTGCCGTGGGGCAAAAAATAGCTGATAAAATAAAAGCCGATCCACAACGTGGTATACCGACAATCAAACAAGCTATTTCAGAAATCGCACCAACAAAAGAAACTCAACGAGCAATGATAACAACAACAAAAAAAACTTTTATCACCACGAGGAGAACAAATTATAAAAAAATTAATATCTAAAGTAACAACACCGCAATAATTTTGTATAACCTAATAAAAAAAAAATGTCTGTAAAAAATTATCTCGATTTAGCAGAAACTTAAGACACAGTCGACACAGTAACAGAATTCGAATACATTGAATATCTTGATGAAAATTCTAACGAACCTAATAAGGCTGTCGTCAAAACATTTAATACTCGAGACGAGGACGTATTTTTAATTCCTCATAAAGCAATGTTGGAAGTTCGTGGCCGGATTATGACAGTAGCTGTTCCACCTGTCGCAATTGCAGTTAACTTAGAAGTTGCTCTTATAAATGACGGTTGGTGTTTATTTAAAAGTGCTAAATATCAGCTGGCCAATCAATCTATCGAAGATAATTCAAATCACTTACAAGTTGCAAGTACAATCTTAAATATTATTTCATTTTCTGACGACTATTCCAGGTCAACTGAAACTAATATGATGTGGTTTAAAGATACTGGAATTGCTATAGCAGGATCTGAAGAATTAATTCAAGAGGAGTATTTACACATGGAGCTGATGCTGCTGCAGATCTTATAATTGTAAGAAATTTTCTTATTGCTAATGCTGCCAATTTTGGTATAGCCGCACCAGATGTAGCCGCTAATGCAGACGCTATAAGTGTCTCACTTACTGCAGCTTGTAATAATCTTGGTATAGCCGCACCAGGAGCAGCTGCAGACGGTGTTGCAATGTTAGATTTAGTTAACACAACAGTTAGCGTAAAAAATAAACGTTATAATGAAGGTCATGCTAAGAGAAAGGAACTTGCAGCAGGATCACGTCAAATTACAATGATGCTGCCATTAAGTACAATATTTGACTTTTGCAGGGACTATAATAAAGCATTTCGTGGAGTTAAACATACGCTTATTTTAGATCGAGCAGAACAAAACGACTGCCTGTTTAGGTCAAGTGGGGCTGATGTACAATTTACCATAAACAAACTTGCACTATGGATGCCAAGAATAACTCCATCTATCACTAAAATGGCGGAATTAAATAATATGCTGGAAAAACACACAAACAGAATTTATTTTCAGCAACAACGAATATATCAAACAGCAGTTCCGAATACCACCGACTACACATGGCGAGTCACAACGACACCAAGTGAACAAAAACCACGGCAATTATTTGTTGTATTTCAGAGACAAACTCGACGTAATAACCAGGAACAAAATAATGTGATATTTGATAGCGCTGATGTTAGACGAATATATGCTAGAATAAATTCAAAGCAATACCCAGAGCGAGCGATA